>CM069141.1:62804293-62819293 GCA_035221665.1 Okamejei kenojei | reverse complement strand
CACCCCACTAGTCACTTCCTGCCATCCTGAAAAGGACCCGTTCACTCCTACTCTTTGCTTCCTGTCTGCCAGCCAGTTCTCTATCCACTTCAATACTGAACCGCCAATACCATGTGCTTTAAGTTTGTATACTAATCTCTTGTGAGGGACTTTGTCGAAAGCCTTCTGAAAGTCCAGATATAACAAATCCACTGCTTCTCCCTTATTCACTCTACTAGTTACATCCTCAAAAAATTCAATAAGATTCGTCAGACATGATTTACCTTTTGTAAATCCATGCTGAATTTGGCCAATGATTTCACCACTTTCCAAATGTGCTGCTATCCCATCCTTAATAACTGACTCTAGCATTTTCCCCACTACCGATGTTAGACTAACTGGTCTGTAATTCCCCGTTTTTTCTCTCCCTCCCTTTTTAAAAAAGTGGGGTTACATTAGCACCCCTCCAATCCTCAGGAACTACTCCAGAATCTAAAGAGTTTTGAAAAATTATCACTAATGCATCCACTATTTCTGGGGCTACTTCCTTAGGTACTCTGGGGTGAAGCCTATCTGACCATGGGGATTTATCGACCTTTAATCCATTCAATTTACCTAACACCACATTCCAGCTAACCTGGATTTCACTCGGTTCCTCCATCTCATTTGACCCGTGATCCCCTGCTATTTCCAGCAAATTATTTATGTCTTCCATAGCGAAGACAGAACCAAAGTAGTTATTCAATTAGTCTGCCATGTCCTTGTTCCCCATGATCAATTCACCTGTTTCTGACTGCAAGGGACCTACATTTGTTTTAACTAATCTTCTTCGCTTCACATATCGATAAAAACTTTTGCAATCAGTTTTTATGTTTCCTGCCAGTTTTCTTTCATAATCCATTTTCCCTTTCCTAATTAAGCCCTTTGTCCTCTGTGGGACTCTGAATTTCTCCCAATCCTCTGGTAGGCTGCTTTCTCTGGCTAATTTGTATGCTTAATCTTTTGCTTTGGTACTATCCCTGATTTCCCTTGTTATCCATGGATGCACTACCTTCCCTGATTTATTTTTTTGCCATACTGGGATGAACAATTGTTGTATTTCATCCATGCAGCCTTTAAATGCCTACCATTGCATATCCACCGTCAACCCTTCAAGAATCAATTGCCAGTCTATCTTGGCCAATTCACGTCTCATACCTTCAAAGTTACCTTTCTTAAGTTCAGGTCCCGTATTTCTGAATTAACAATGTCACTCTCCATCCTAATGAAGAACTCAACCATATTATGGTCACTCTTGCCCAAGGGGCCACGCACAACAAGGCTGCTAACTAACCTTTCCTCATTACTCAATACCCAGTCAAGAATAGCCTGCTCTCTCGTTGGTTCCTCTACATGTTGGTTTAGAAAACTATCCCGCATACATTCCAAGAAATCCTCTTCCTCAGCACCCCTGCCAATTTGATTCACCCAATCTATATGTAGATTGAAGTCACCCATTATAACTGTTTTGCCTTTCTTGCACACATTTCTAATTTCCTGTTTGATGCCATCCCCAACTCCACTACTACTGTTAGGTGGCCTGTACACAACACCCACTAGCGTTTTCTGCCCCTGAGTGTTTCGCAGCTCCACCCATATCGATTCCACATCCTCCAAGCTAATGTCCTTCCTTTCTATTGCGTTAATCTCCTCTCTAACCATCAACGCTACCCCACCTCCTTTTCCTTTCTCTCTATCCCTCCTGAATATTGAATATCCCTGGAAGTTCAGCTCCCAGTCTACGTCACCCTGGAGCCATGTCTCCGTGATCCCAACTATATCATAATCATTAATAGCTATCTGCATGTTCAACTTGTCCACCTTATTACGAATGCTCCTCGCATTGAGACACAAAGCCTTCAGGCTTGTTTTTACAATGCTCTTGCCCCTTTTACAATTATGTTGAAAGGTGGCCCTTTTTGATTTTTGCCCTGGATTTGTCTGCCTGCAACTTTTCACCTTGCTACCTATCGCTTCTATCCTCATTTTACACCCATCTGTCTCTCTGCTCACACATTTAAGAAACCCACCACCTCTTATTCTCTGTTTATTATTATTTTTTTCTCCCCCCCCCCCCCCCCCCCCCACGTGTTGCGTCTGACTGCTTCCCTTCTCTGCCTCCTGCCTCACACATGGTCTACTTGCTTTCTCTATTAGAGTCCCTCCTCCCAACCGATCTTGTTTAAAGTCTCTCCAGTAGCTTTTGCAAATCTCCCTGCCAGGATATTGGTTTCCCTCAGGTTCAAGTGCAACCCGTTCTTTTTGTACAGGTCACACCTTCCCCAAAAGATGTCCCAATGATCCAGAAACTTGAATCCCTGCTCTCTGCACCAGTCCTTTAGCCACGCATTTATCCTCCACCTCGCTCCATTCCTACTCTCACTGTCGCGTGGCACAGGCAGTAATCCTGAGATTGTTACCTTTGCAGTCCTTCTCCTTAACTCTCCTCCTAACTCCCTAAATTCTCCTTTCAGGATCTCTTCTCTTTTTCTACCTATGTCGTTGGTACCTATGTGTACCACGACATCTGGCTCCTCTCCCTCCCATTTCAGGATATCTTGGACATGTTCAGTCACATCCCGGACCCTGGCACCAGGGAGGCAAACTTCCATCCGGGTCTCCTGACTGCGTCCACAGAATCGCCTATCTGACCCCCTAACTATAGAGTCCCCGATTGCTGCTGCCCTCATCTTCTTTTCCTTACTCTACTGAGCAACAGGGCTGGTCTCTGTACTCGAGGCCCGGCCGCTTTTACTACCCCCAGGTAGGCTGTCTCCCCCAACAGTACTCAAACAGGAGTACTTATTGCCAAGGTGTACAGCCACCGGGGTACTCTCTAGTCCCTGCCTCTGCCCCTTGCCTCTCCTAACTGTGACCCACGTGTCTGCTTCCTGTGGTTTTGGAGTGACTACCTCCCTGTAACTCTTCTCTATGACCTCCTCACTCTCCCTGACCAGACGGAGGTCATCAAGCTGCTGCTCCAGGTACCGAATACGGTCCCTTTGGAGCCCCATCTTGACGCACCTGGTGCAGATGTGGGCGTCTGGAGAGCTATCTGACTGCATGACCTCCCACATCTGACATCCAGAACAGTAAACTGCCCTGGCACTCATACTCCCCCTTACCCTGGATACAATACAATACAATGAACAATATAATACAGTACAAAGCTGGAAGAAATCAGCAGGGATCTGACTGCCAATCAGCTGCTCCCTCGAGTCCGCTTCCATCAATAAGCGGCTTCCTCAAGCCCACTTGGTTTGAACTGCGAGCTGCGAATGGAACGTTACGGATTTGGGTTCCTCCTCCCACTGCAACCGCTCCTGGGCCTCTGTGGAAACAAGCCCCGCGATCGAGTTTTTAGACTTACATCTCGGTTGTTGCTCCTCCCACTGCAACCGCTCCTGGGCCTCTCTGCAACTGCTCCTGGGCCTATCTTCTATTTTAGTTTTAGATGTATACAAATTTTGATAAAATTGAGTAAATCTATTGTTAATATCCTTGGGTAATGTTAGTAATTCACCTTTCTCTGATTTAATTTTAGTAATAGTAATTTCCTTTTCTTGTTTTTTTCAATTGATGAGCTAAGAGTTTATGTGGCTTTTCACCAAATTCAAAATGTTCCTGTTTTGTGATTTGGAATAATCTTATTACTCTTGCTGATAAAATTTGATTAAGTTTAAATTTCAGTAGTATTATCTTATTATGTTTATCTGTAGTTGGATCTTTGGCATTATCTAACTCTAATTGTCCAATTTCTTGTTCTAGCATCTGTTCTGTCTTTTTATTTTGAAACATTTGATATGAGATTATAACTCCTCTGATAAATGCCTTGAAAGTTTCCCATAGAAAAGAAGGTGAAATACCTGGTGTTTCATTTGTCTCAAAAAAAAAATTCATTTGTTGTTTTAAATATTTATAACTTTTTTTATAGTTAATTTTTATTAGAGGCATGTACATATCTTAGTCCAAACCATTACAAACTTTATTAAACGGTTACATATTAAATATTCTGGGTTCCAAGGACTATACTACCAATGTAGCAGGAGTCTACATTTATCGGTTACATATTAACATTGACTCTAATTATTATTATTTTTTTTAATAGATAGAAAAAAATAAAGAAAAATTAAAAAAAACTTAGAAACATAAAATAAACTATCCATAATACAACTTAGGAGATAGGTCCGTAGGTAAGAAAACACAACTATTCGTCTAGTCCTGGGTTCAAGCTTCCGTCAAGCCTCAGCGCTGGCCCATTCTACCCCTTGAAATAATCTATGAACGGCGACCATATTCTAATAAATAATTCTGGTTTGTCAATTAAGACATTTTTTTCCAGATTTAAGGTCTCCGACATCTCCATAATCCACATTTTAATTGTAGGCGATGCAGGGTTTTTCCAAAATTTTAATATTAGTTTTTTCCCAGTTTTTATACTATAATCCAGGAATTTTCTTTGGTTTAAGTCAGTTTTAGGTATTGTTCAGATATGCCCAATATTATTAATTTAGGATCGGGATCCAGTTGAATATTAACCACTACAGAAATAATTTAAAAAATATCCATCCAAAATGTTATAATTTTTATGCAATTTACAAAGGTATGGGTTAAATTAGCCTCAGAGTATTGACATTTATCGCAGATAGGAGAGATATTAGGAAAGATTCTATTTAATTTTGTTTTAGAATAATGCAATCTGTGTAATATTTTAAATTGTATTAAAGAATGTCTGGCGTTTAATGAACATTGATGTATATCTAAGGGGCAGAAAACGCTAGTGGGTGTTGTGTACAGGCCACCTAACAGTAGAGTTGGGGATGGCATCAAACAGGAAATTAGGAATGCGTGCAACTAAGGTAAAACTGTTATAATGGGTGACTTCAATCTACATATAGATTGGGTGAATCAAATTGGCAGGGGTGCTGAGGAAGAGGATTTCTTGGAATGTATGCAGGATAGTTTTCTAAACCAACATGTGGAGGAACCAACGAGAGAGCAGGCTATTCTAGACTGGATATTGAGTAATGAGGAAGGGTTAGTTAGCAGCCTTGTTGTACGTGGCCCTTGGGCAAGAGTGACCATAATATGGTTGAGTTCTTCATTAGGATGGAGAGTGACATTGTTAATTCAGAAACACGGGTCCTGAACTTAAAGAAAGGTAACTTTGAGGGTATGAGACGTGAATTGGCCAAGATGGACTGGGAATTGATTCTTGAAGGGTTGACGGTGGATATGCAATGGAAGGCATTTAAAGACTGCATGGATGAACTACAAAAAATTGTTCATCCCAGTATGGCAAAAGAATAAATCAGGGAAGGTGGCGCATCCGTGGATAACGAGGGAAAATCAGGGATAGTATCAAAGAAAAAGATGAAGCGTACAAATTAGCCAGAAAAAAAGCAGCCTACCAGGGGACTGGGAGAAAATTCAGAGACCAACAGAGGAGGACAAAGGGCTTAATTAGGAAAGGGAAAATTAAGTATGAAAGAAAACTGGCAGGAAACATAAAAACTGATTGCAAAAGTTTTTATCGATATGTGAAGTGCAAAAGATTAGTTAAAACAAATGTAGGTCCCTTGCAGTCAGAAACGGGTGAATTGATCATGGGGAGCAAGGACATGGCAGACCAATTGAATAACTACGTTGGTTCTGTCTTCATGAAGGAAGACATAAATAATTTGCTGGAAATAGCAGGGGATCGCGGGTCAAATGAGATGGAGGAAATGATGTGAAATCCAGGTTAGCCGGGAAAGTGGTGTTAGGTAAATTGAATGGATTAAAGGCCGATAAATCCCCAGGGCGAGATAGGCTGCATCCCAGGGTACTTAAGGAAGTAGCCCCAGAAATAGCAGATGCCTTAGTGATAATTTTTCAGAACTCTTTAGATTCTGGAGTAGTTCCTGAGGATTGGAGGTTTGCTAATGTAACCCCACTTTTTAAAAAGGGAGGGAGAGAGAAAATGGGGAATTACAGACCAGTTAGTCTAACATCGGTAGTGGGGAAACTGCTAGTCAATTATTAAAGATGGGATAGCAGCGCATTTGGAAAGTGGTGAAATCATTGGACAAAGTCAGCATGGATTTACGGCAACAATTTCTAATTCAATAAGATTCGTCAGACGTACAGCATGGATGTCTGACGAATCTTATTGAATTTTTTGAGGATGTAACTAGTAGAGTGGATAAGGGAGAACCAGTGGATGTGTTGGACTTTCAGAAGGCTTTCGACAAGGTCCCACACAAGAGATTGGTATACAAACTTAAAGCACATGGTATTGGTGGTTCAGTATTGATGTGGATAGAGAACTGGCTGGCAGACAGGAAGCAAAGAGTAGGAGTGAACGGGTCTTTTTCAGGATGGCAGACAGTGACTAGTGGGGTGCCGCAAGGCTCAGTGCTGGGACCCCAGCTATTTACAATATACATGAATGATTTGGACGAGGGAATTAAATGCAAGAAAACATCTCGAAGTTTTGCGGATGACACGAAGCTGGGTGGCAGTGTTAGCTATGAGGAGGATGCTAGGAGGCTGAAGGATGACTTGGATAGACTGGGTGAGTGGACAAATGCATGGCAGATGCATTATAATGTGGATAAATGTGAGATATCCACTTTGGTGGCATAAAACAGGAAGGTAGACTATTATTTGAATGGTGACCGATTAGGAAAAGGGGAGATGCAGCGAGATCTGTGTGTCATGGTACACCAGTCATTGAAAGTAGGCATGCAGGTGCAGCAGGCTGTGAAGAAAGCAAATGGTATGTTGGCATTCATAGCAAAAGGATTTGAGTACAAGAGCAGGGAGGTTCTACTGCAGTTGGTGAGGCCACACCTGGAGTATTGCGTACAGTTATTTTGTTCTCTTTTTTTTTATTTGTTTATTTTTGTTAGAAGTAAGTACAGTAATCTGGTACTTAAGTACCTAATACATAAATACATATTCTCATTCTTGTACAACTTCATACTTTTAGTTCAATAATAAAAGAACAGTGAGGAGAAAAAAGAAATAAAAGTGTGTCGGAATAGATAGACAGGAGGTAGAAACCCAGAAAAACAAAAAAAAAGGACAGAGGTGAGAAGTTAAAAGATTGAAAGAGAAGGAAAAAGTAAAAAGAAAAGAGAGACTAGGAGAGATCTACCTATCTCATAAATTTTGCCCATCCGTCACCCTGTTCTAAACCATTAATTTCTAAGGTTATGTTATGTTGCACCATGTGCTTGTATAAAGTTGATAAACAGAGACCAAATCTTTAAGAAATTGGTCCCCTACTTTGCCTAATAAGAGGAATCTCATTTCTTCAAGATGTAGCATTTTCAGACATGTTTGGATCCACATTTGAATGTTGGCGTAGGTGCGTTTTTTCCAAAATTTTAAGTATACGTTTTTTTCGCTGTTATTAAACCTTAATTAAGAAAAGCTTCTTGGAATATAGTTAGTTTACTTCCCTCTTCCATTGATCCAAAGATAATCAATTCAGTATTGGGGTTCAATTTTGTGTTATAGTTTTGTAAAAATTCCAAAAATTTCATTCCAAAATGTATACAATTTTATACAAGAGACAAAGGATTGTGCTATAGTGGCATTTTGAGTTAGACATTTGTCGTAAGATGGGGGGAAACATTTGAAAATATTTTATTTCAGTCTTGTTTTCGGGGGGGGGGGGGGGGGGGGGGGGGGGGGGAATAAATAAATCTATGTAAAATTTAAATTGAATTAGGTTATGTCTTACATTCATTGAACATTTGTTTACATATAATTTTTTATCCCATCTATCGTTCGGAATTTTTATCAATAACTCTTGTTCCCAGTCTCTTCTAATTGCTTTCTGTCATTTGGTGTTTCTATATTTTAGAATTATATTATAAGTTTAAGATATTAAATTGCTTGATTCTGTCTGCCTTTCTATTCATTCCTTCCTCCAGTAGATCTGGGGTTAAGAGTTTGATATCCTTGTATATATACTTTTTCAAATAATCTTGAATTTGAAGGTATTTTGAAATATTGATTACTTTCAAATTATATTTTTAGTTGTAATTATTGGAATGATAAATGTTTTCCCCATTTCATACATATCATCCCCATCATTTTAAATTCCTATTCCTTTCCCAATGGCTAAACGTTTTTACATCAATAATGGATGGTTTGAATGAGGGATATTATCAGCTATTGGAGAAAGAAGCGATAATTTTCTTAATTTTTAAAGTTAATTTTTATTTGTTTCCAAATTCGTATCATACTATGAATAATTGAAATCTTCTTGTATATTTACATTGTTCAGTTTTATCGGGGAAAGAAGGATCGCTCCTATATTGTAAGGGGAACAATCCACTCTTTCTTTTCTCCATTCTTTATCCAATCTACCTGTTGGGCAGAACTGTCCAACCAGTAGATTATATTTTTAATATTCACTGCCCAATAATAATACAATAAGTTAGGGAGTGTCAGTCCCCCCCTGATTCTTTAGATTTACACAAGTGTTATTTTTTTTAAATTCTGTGTGATTTATAATCCCATATGAAGTTTTATAATATCAAATCCTAATTTTTTGAAGAATGTTTTTAGGTATGTATATTGGTATTGATTGAAATAGGTACAAATATTTGTGTAAGAAGATCAATTTTTATCGCGTTTTTATTTCTGCCTATTAATGACATCGCCAGTGTCTTCCAAAATTTAAAATCAGCCCATTTAATTTAGTTAATAAAGGCATATAGTTTGCGTTGAGTAAATTGGATTTTTATAGTTTCCTAGTAATTTGGATGCCCAAATATTTAAATTTTTTTTTCTGTTGTAATTCTAAAAGGGAATTTCACAGATGTGTCGACTCTTGAGGTTTTATCGTCATAAATTTCGCTTTTGTTACCAATTTATTCTATATCCTGAAAAAGTAACCAAATTCTTACTATTAAATTTAGTATATTTGGTATGCTAGTTTGCGAAATTTGTAATAATATAATAATATGTCGTCTGCATATTATTATATATACGACATGAGAATTAAGGGACAGAGGTTTCGGGGTAACGTGAGGGGAACTTCTTTACTCCGAGGGGTGGTGCTGTGTGGAATTCAGCTTTCCAGCAGAAGTGGTGGTGGAGGCAGGATCGATTTTAACATTTTCAGAGTAAAGTGGATAGAAAATATGGATGTGAAGGGAATGGAGGGGTATGGTCTGAGTGCAGGTAGAATGGGGACTAGGGGAAAACAAATGTCGGCACGGACTGGAAGGGCCGAGAGGGCCTGTTTCCGTGCTGTAATTGTTATATGGTTATATGGTTTTATTTTGAGTGTTTGTAATATACCCAGAGTGTTCGGATGGCTTTCTTATACTTTCAGCTAAAGGCTCTATCACTAGTGCAAAAAAGCAGGGGCGATAACGTGCACCCCTGCCTATTGCCCCTTGCTAAATAGAATTTCGGGGATAAATATTATATTAGTCAGTATTCTAGCCGTCCGACTTATCATATAGTAAGTTTTACCCATGAAATAAAATTATCTCCCATCATTAAATTTTTTCCAATACTTTGAATAAATATTGCCGACTACTTGATCCAAAAGCTTTTCTGCAATCCAATGAAATAATTGCTAGTTCTTCTTCAGTATTATGTGAGTACATTATATTAGACAACCGTCTCAAATTGTTAAATGAGTATCTCTTTGGTATGAACCCTGTTATGGTCCGGATTTATTAGTTTACTAACATATTTACTCAATCTTCTCGCCACGGGCGTCTTAATATTTTTGGTCTGTATTTAGGAGTGCAAATAGCTCTATATGAGCCTTGGGTCTTCTGATCTTTACCCCTTTTTTGGTATAAGTGCAATAGTTGATTCAGTTAGTGCTTCTGGTAGTTTTATTTCTTTAAAAATGTATGTATATAAATCTTGCAACCCGTGAGAAATTATTTTGTAGAATCATTTTATAGAATTCATTACTAAAGCCATCTGGGTCCTGGGGTTTTGGCCATTCTTCCAAAACGAACTAATTGTTTCTTCTATTGTCCTGTAGTGCAATCTGAGCGTCTCTAATGCCTGGGGGTTGTTCCACCAATTTGGGGGGAATTTTGGAAGATTACACAGTTACCGGGTAGGGGGGGGGGAGGAAATTTGCAATTTGAGTATTATTTTTGCAGAGGTTTTCGATGATATAAGTTTTGAATAAAATTGAGGCAATCTTTTATTAATATCTTTAGGTAGTTTAGTAAATTCCCCATTGTCTGATTTAATTTTAGTATGTATTTCTGTGTCCCTTTTTTCAGTTGGCGTGCTAGGAGTTTATGAGTTTATATCACCCAAATTTCAAAAGTTTTTCTTGTTTTGTAATTTGAAAATAATCTCATTATTCTGGCCGATAAAATTTTTATTATTTAATTTATATTTATGTGTTAAAAAAGAGTTAAATTTTATTATAATTTATTATTAATATCTTATTAATTTATCTAAAGTTGGTTCTTTGGCAATTTTCTAAATCTAATTGTCTAATTTCTTGTTCTTAAAAACGGCAATTGTTTCAGTATTATGTTTTTTAATTTGGAAAGCTTTGATATGAGAGTATAATTTCCTCTAATTAAATGCCTTTAAAAGTTGTCCCATAATAAGGAGGGTGAAATTATCTGGTTTATCATTTGTCTCACAAGCAGAAACTCATCTGCTCTTTTAAAAATGTTGCAACCTTGTGATTTTATTTAAAATTTGGGGGTTTAAACCTCCAAAACGAATTTTTATCGGCCATTCCTTCTAAATTTTTAAATAAAAAGTTTAACGGGAATGATCAAAATGATACCATTATGATATTTAGAATTAATGTATATGAATTAGTTTGTGTCCCACTAAGAAATAATCATACGTTGAATATGTTTTATGTACTGTTTGAATAAAATGAATATTCTCTACTTAACGGTTAGCGATTCTCTATACAATCTGTTATATTAGTATTTTCATGTATGTTATTTAGGAGTTTCAACATCGTTTAGATTTTAATGTTTGTCCCTTTGCCTTGATTTATTATCCAAATTATGGAAATCTAAAACACAATTCAAATCTCCCCCTCATATTATCACAATTGATGATTAAGTTCTGAAATTTTATATCCAAAATTTTTAACTAAAAAAATTGGGGGGTTGTCAAAATTTAGGAGCATAAATATTTATCAAAGGAAGTGGAGTAGAAATACATTTCTCCCGTAACTATGACATAAATACCTCCCCCTCATTATCTGCTATATGTATTCTTTAATTTAAATGGTATACCTTTTACGAATGATAATAGCCGGTGCCTCTAATTTAAAAAAATTAATAAAACCCCTGTCTCACTGTGCGAGTTGGGCCCACCGAGTGACCCCGCAGTTTTCCACTCGTGAGTGATCACGTGAGCCGGAACGAGTCGAACTCGCGCGTTCAAACTTGTCACACTCGTGGCGCTAACTGCAGGTACTCGGGAAACTTGTTAACTCCTCGTGAAAAAAATCAAACATGTTTTTTTGATTTTCCACGATCATATTACCGGTTCAAGTTAAAAATGGAAACATTTAAACTCGTTTGCAGAACGTAATAGGCCCATGCGTTTACCATAGTGTCTCGTGGAGTCTAAACGTGGGAACTTTTTTTTATAATCTGAAGTAGGGACTGAACAAAGTAGTATAATATGTATATACATATTATATATATTATATATATTTCCAATTTCCAACCCCGAGCAATTGAGAGGCGATTTCTTGGGGCCATGTATTTAACGTGTGTCTTTGCTTTTAAAAAAGTGAAAGCTGTTTTTTATTGTTTTTCGCCGCTGCGCTGTGTTTCGATGGGGAGAGTGCTGCTGTACAATGCTTTCGAATTTTATACTGCCCTCCTCCCCCTTTCCACAGAAAAATGCCTAAATTTTCTTTTGTGCCCCGCTCTCCTGGGAGCAATACCAAACAGGGGAACAATGAACCCTTCGGAGGCTTTCGCATATCCCTTGCTCCTATATATGGACCACCGCTCCCAAAACTCGCAACTGTATGATCGCTCCCGATCAACCAGACATCTGCCAACAACGAGGCCGTGATTAACTGAAAACAAAGTCAACCATAGATTGCGTACCAGACCTCATCATCTCCCTTCCGACAACCCGTAACCCACGGCAACCACACTTTCAACAGAAAACTTAATTATTAAAGAATATATTTATGTGACATTGGATTTGTCTGAAGAAGGGTTCCGAGCAGAACAAACGCACACATGGTGTGGTGTGTGTGTGGCTGTGTGTGTGGCTGTGTGTGGGCTTGTGTGTGTGGCTGTGTGTGTGGCTGTGTGGTGTTGGCTGTGTGGTGTGCTGTGTGTGTGGCTGTGTGTGTGGCTCGTGTGTGTGGCTGTGTTTGTGGCTGTGTGTGTTGTGTCTCTGTGTGGTGTGTTTGTGTGTGTTTGTGTCCTGTGTGGTGTGTTTTGTGTGTGTGTCCTGTGTGTGGTGTGTTTGTGTGTGTGTGTATCTGTTGTTGTATCTGTGTGTTTTGGTACTGCCGTCAGGTCCCCGGCGGCCGCTCAAAGTCAGTCACCCGAGCTGCTTCCTTCCTCTGAAGTGGCGGCCAGTCCTGTGTCTGTGGTGTATCTGTGTTGTGTTGTGTGTGTGGCCTGTCTGTCTGTGGTGATCTGTGTGTGTGTTGTATCCTCTGTGGTGTGTGTGTGTGTGTGTCTCTCTCTCCCTTCTCTGTCTATCTGTGTTGTGTTCTGCTGTCGGGTCCCGGCGGCCGGCTCAAAAGTCCACCCGAGCTGCTGTCCTTCTCCTGAAGTGTGGCCAGCTGCTTGTCTGGTGTGTTCTCTCTCTCTATGTGTGGTGTGTGTGTGTGTGTGTGTGTATGTGTGTGTGTGTGTGGTCCTCTCTCTCCCTCTCTGTCAATCTGTTTTGTAATCTGTGTGTGTGTCTGCTGTCGGGTCCCGGCGGCCACGCTCAAAGTCTCACCCGAGCGCTTCTTCCTCTGAAGTGGCGGCCCAGTCCTGCTGTCTGTGGTGTATCTCTCGTCCTCTCTCCTCCTCTGTGTGTGTGTGTGTGTGTGTGTGTGTGTGGTGGTGTGGTGTGTGGTGTGTGTGTGTGTGTGTGTGTGTCGTTCGTTCCCGGCGGCCGCTCAATGTCCCAGTCACCCGACTGCTTCCTTTTTAAATTATTTAAAATAATAGAGATCCATTGCAAAAAAGTATTTAAAAACATAAAACAACAAGAAATGCTTGGTTACTGGAGGGGATAGCGGCATTTTCCCATTGTAGGTCATATCAATAGATGCCGCCGCGCTGAAATAACCCTCAAAAACCACAGGATGGAGATGTATTTTAACATTGGTTGCTTTATTAAAACATACCTTTCATTCACGGTTGCTCAAGAGTAACCGGGAGAGGAACTGGCAACCTCGGGAGAGGAAACTTGGAACATCGGCAAGCATGACATAACCCCTGGAACTCGGTTACACACTTGATCATAAACTTGAAGTCTCGTGCACAGCCCACGATCTGTCACTCGGGGTAACCCTCGTAGGTCAACAATTCGCCACAGTGAGACAGGGCCATTAGAAGTAAATGAAGGAGTAGTAAATGTTTGCCCCAATCCATTGACCTTCAGTCTTATCTGTGTTTGTGATATTTCAGATGTGTCTCTTATAAAAAAAGAATGTCACTTTATTTAAGGGCTTTTTAATGGGCAAAGATCTTAACCCCTTTTAATTGGTTCATTAGCGCCCCCTTTATATTCCAACTACAGGACGTGATTCCTCCAGTTTTTCTTTTGTTATCGTCTGCATATGAATCATTTAATAACCTTTTACTTCATAATATTACGGTGCATCCAAGAACAGTATAACTCCCCGATGAAGGATGATCATCCCAGTAGTTAAGTTTTTTTTGGCATCTTCCCCTTCAGAATAAAACCTTGAAAAAGACCAGAAAGTGTAGAGAGATCGTGGATAAGATAATTATACAAACAAAAAGGATATATAATAATATCACAAATAAGATATTATAATTAAATAACAAGCCACCGACAGGTGGTAGAAAAATTCTTATTGACTTGTTCGTAGATGTTTTTATATGTATTCGCTCTGCCTGACCAACTTTAATTATTAATTGGAAGAGAGAAGCGATACAAAAAGTTCAAAATTATATATATAATAAAATTACTAACTCCAATAGCTAGATTAGAAATTTATCTCCAGGAGAAAACAAAATAAAAAGGTAGTTTTCCACATTAAATTCTATTAAATAACTTAGATATAACAGTAATTATGTTAATTATATATCCATATCTATCAATATGCTAGATTTTTTATTACAATTTAAGTCTCACAATTTTTGTATCGTGAACCAACATTAAGGATCCCACGGGGTTAAAAAACAACCCAGATTCAGACCCTTGGATAATTCCAATTATCTGAATCTGTTCCCCCCTTTTTACCGCACAATCTAGACTAAGTGCTACTGTATCCATAAAATGTGTTAATTATGTTATTAATACTACCAATTTTATTTATTATATTTTATGTTAGTATGTAATATATATTTCTTAAAAAATCATATTCTATATTTACACTATGTTCTCATATTATTCTTCCCCGCCACAAACTAAGTTTCTCTTCTTTGTCAGTCCTTTGTTGAAATGAAGACTTTAAAATACGACCTGAAATAAACATTCCAAAGCTAAATGCCTAGACAGGTGCCTCGAGGAGGGTACGCCATTTTAAACAAGAGCAGTCTTTTTTTTATAACGTTAAAAAAAACAAGGGAGACCACAATCCTTCTTTGTCGTTTCTTCCTCAATGTTATTGTAGACCAACTCTTAAACAATCAGTATCCTCCTTTGTGATACTTTGTTGCATATTTAAATGCCTCTTCTCCTAAATTTTGTCGCCTTGATTATTGCCTCCAAGCTCCTCCGTGAATGCACGTTCAACATGTTTTAAAGAATTCTCATTAGCCGCGGGTACAACTATCCCCATATCTTACTCTCCCGAGACTCTTGGAG
>CM069141.1:62765901-62803793 GCA_035221665.1 Okamejei kenojei | reverse complement strand
CGGACGCTCACCCCCATCCTTGTGTCTGAAACCCCAAACTCAAAACTCAAACTCAAACTCAAAAACTTCCAAAACTCAAACTCAAAACACGAGATGCGGACTGTGTATCGTCCACCAATGCGGACTTGGTTCATTGGTACTCCTGCACACTCAAAACTCAACTCAAATCAAACTCAAACTCAAACTCAAACTCATACTCCAAACACAGATGCGGACTGGTATCGTCCACCCTGCGCTTGTTCATTAGGTCTCCTCGCACAGCTCAACACTCAAAACTCAAACTCAAACTCAAATTCAAACTCAAACTCAAAACTCAAAACACGAGGATGCGACTGTGTATCGTCCACCCTGCGGCTTGTTCATTGGTCTCCTCGCACAACTCAAACTCAAACTCAAACTCAAACTCAAACTCAAACTCAAACTCAAACTCAAACTCAAACACGAGATGCGACTGTGTATCGTCCACCTGCGGCTTGTTCATTGGTCTCCTCGCACAACTCAAACTCAAACTCAAACTCAAACTCAAACTCAAACTCAAACTCAAACTCAAACTCAAACTCAAACTCAAACACGAGATGCGACTGTGTATCGTCCACCCTGCGGCTTGTTCATTGGTCTCCTCGCACAACTCAAACTCAAACTCAAACTCAAACTCAAACACGAGATGCGACTGTGTATCGTCCACCCTGCGGCTTGTTCATTGGTCTCCTCGCACAACTCAAACTCAAACTCAAACTCAAACTCAAACTCAAACTCAAACTCAAACTCAAACTCAAACTCAAACACGAGATGCGACTGTGTATCGTCCACCCTGCGGTTTGTTCATTGGTCTCCTCGAACACAAACTCAAACTCAAACTCAAACTCAAACTCAAACTCAAACTCAAACTCAAACTCAAACTCAAACACGAGATGCGACTGTGTATCGTCCACCCTGCGGCTTGTTCATTGGTCTCCTCGCACAACTCAAACTCAAACTCAAACTCAAACACGAGATGCGACTGTGTATCGTCCACCCTGCGGCTTGTTCATTGGTCTCCTCGCACAACTCAAACTCAAACTCAAACTCAAACTCAAACTCAAACACGAGATGCGACTGTGTATCGTCCACCCTGCGGCTTGTTCATTGGTCTCCTCGCACAACTCAAACTCAAACTCAAACTCAAACTCAAACTCAAACTCAAACACGAGATGCGACTGTGTATCGTCCACCCTGCGGCTTGTTCATTGGTCTCCTCGCACAACTCAAACTCAAACTCAAACTCAAACTCAAACTCAAACTCAAACTCGAGATGCGACTGTGTATCGTCCACCCTGCGGCTTGTTCATTGGTCTCCTCGCACAACTCAAACTCAAACTCAAACTCAAACTCAAACTCAAACTCAAACTCAAACTCAAACTCAAACTCAAACTCAAACTCAAACACGAGATGCGACTGTGTATCGTCCACCCTGCGGCTTGTTCATTGGTCTCCTCGCACAACTCAAACTCAAACTCAAACTCAAACTCAAACTCAAACTCAAACTCAAACTCAAACTCAAACTCAAACACGAGATGCGACTGTGTATCGTCCACCCTGCGGCTTGTTCATTGGTCTCCTCGCACAACTCAAACTCAAACTCAAACTCAAACTCAAACTCAAACTCAAACTCAAACTCAAACTCGAGATGCGACTGTGTATCTCGTCCACCCTGCGGCTTGTTCATTGGTCTCCTCGCACAACTCAAACTCAAACTCAAACTCAAACTCAAACTCAAACTCAAACTCAAACTCAAACACGAGATGCGACTGTGTATCGTCCACCCTGCGGCTTGTTCATTGGTCTCCTCGCAAAACTCAAACTCAAACTCAAACTCAAAACTCAAACTCAAACTCAACACAAACACGAGTGCGACTGTGTATCGTCACCCTGCGGCTGTTCATTGGTCTCCCTCGCACAACTCAAACTCAAAACTCAAACTCAAAACTCAAACTCAAACTCAAAACTTCAATACTCAAACACAAGATGAGACTGTGTATCGTTCCACCCTGCGGCTTGTTCATTGGTCTCCTCGCACAACTCAAACTCAAACTCAAACTCAAACTCAAACTCAAACTCAAACTCAAACTCAAACTCAAACTCTAAACACGAGATGCGACTGTTGTATCGTCACCCTGCGGTTGTTTCATTGGTCTACTGCACCAACGCAACACTCAAACTCAAACTCAACAACAGATGCGACTGTGTATCGTCCACCTGGGCTTGTTCCATTGGTCTCCTGCCAACTTCAAACTCACAATCAAACTCAAACTCCAAACTCAAAACACGAGATGCGACTGTGTATCGTCCACCCTGCGGCTTGTTCATTGGTCTCCTCGCACAACTCAAACTCAAACTCAAACTCAAACTCAAACTCAAAACTCAAACTGCGACTGTGTATCGTCCACCCTGCGGCTTGTTCATTGGTCTCCTCGCAAAACTCAAACTCAAACTCAAACTCAAACTCAAACTCAAACTCAAACTCAAACTGCGACTGTGTATCGTCCACCCTGCGGCTTGTTCATTGGTCTCCTCGCACAACTCAAACTCAAACTCAACTCAAAACTCAAACTCAAACTCAAACTCAAAATCGAAACTCAAAATCAAAACACGAGATGGGCGGACTGTGTATGTCCACCCTGTTTACGGCTTGTTTCATTGGTCTCCTGCACAACTAAAAACTTCAAACTTCAAACTCAAACTCAAACTCAAACTCAAACTCAAACTCAAACTCAAACTCAAACACGAGATGCGACTGTGTATCGTCCACCCTGCGGCTTGTTCATTGGTCTCCTCGCACAACTCAAAACTCAAACTCAAACTCAAACTCAAACTCAAACTCAAACTCAACACGAGATGCGACTGTGTATCGTCACCCTGCAGTCTTGTTTCATTGGGTCTCCTCGCACAACTCAAACTCAAAACGCAAAACTCAAAACTCAAACTCAAAACTCAAACTCAAACTCAAAACACGAGATGCGACTTGTATCGTCACCCTGCGGTTGTTTCATTGGTCTCCTCGCACAACTCAACTCAAACTCAACTCAAAACTCAAACTCAAACACGAGTGCGGACTGTGTATCATCACCCTGCGGCTTGTTCTTGGTCTACTCGCACAACTCAAACTCAACTCAATAACTCAACTCAAACTCAAATCAAACTCAACTCAAATCCAAACCAAACTCAAACACGGAGATGGCGACTGTGTATCGTCCACCCTGCGGCTTGTTCATTGGTCTCCTCGCACAACTCAAACTCAAACTCAAACTCAAACTCAAACTCAAACACGAGATGCGACTGTGTATCGTCCACCTGCGGCTTGTTCATTGTTCTTTTTATCTTTTTCGGTTCTCCTTCCACAACTCAAACTCAAACTCATCAAAACGCAAACTCAAACTCAAACTCAATCTCAAAAACACGAGATGCGGACTGTGTATCGTTCCACCCCTGCGGATTGTTCAGTGGATTTCTCCTCGCACAACTCAAAACTCAAAACTCAAATCAAACTCAAATCAAAAACTCAAACTAAACACGAGATGCGGACTGTGTATCGTCACCTGCGGCTTGTTCATTGGTCTCCTCGCACAACTCAAACTCAAACTCAAACTCAAACTCAAACTCAAACTCAAACTCAAACACGAGATGCGACTGTGTATCGTCCACCCTGCGGCTTGTTCATTGGTCTCCTCGCACAACTCAAACTCAAACTCAAACTCAAACTCAAACTCAAACTCAAACTCAAACACGAGATGCGACTGTGTATGTCCACCATGCGGCTATGTTTCAGTTGGTCTCCTCGCACAACTCAAACTCAAACTCAAACTCAAACTCAAACTCAAACTCAAACTCAAACTCAAACACGAGATGCGACTGTGTATCGTCCACCCTGCGGCTTGTTCATTGGTCTCCTCGCACAACTCAAACTCAAACTCAAACTCAAACTCAAACTCAAACTCAAACTCAAACACGAGATGCGACTGTGTATCGTCCACCCTGCGGCTTGTTCATTGGTCTCCTCGCACAACTCAAACTCAAACTCAAACTCAAACTCAAACTCAAAACTCCAAACTTCAAACTCAAATCAAACTTCAAAACTCAAACACAAAGAGATGCGACTGTGTATCGTCCACCCTGCGGCTTGTTCATTGGTCTCCTCGCACAACTCAAACTCAAACTCAAACTCAAACTCAAAAACTCAAACACGAGATGCGACTGTGTATTCGTCACACTACTGCGCTTGTTCATTGGTCTCCTCGCACAACTCAAACTCAAACTCAAACTCAAACTCAAACTCAAACTCAAACTCAAACTCAAACACGAGATGCGACTGTGTATGTCCAACCCTGCCGGCTTGTTCATTGGTCTCCTCGCACAACTCAATCAAAAACTCAAACTCAAACTCAAACTCAAACTCAAACTCAAACACGAGATGCGACTGTGTATCGTCCACCCTGCGGCTTGTTCATTGGTCTCCTCGCACAACTCAAACTCAAACTCAAACTCAAACTCAAACTCAAACTCAAACTCAAACTCAAAACATTGAGATTGAGGACTGTGTATCGTCCACCCTGCGGCTTGTTCATTGGTCTCCTCGCACAACTCAAACTCAAACTCAAACTCAAACTCAAACTCAAACTCAAACTCAAACACGAGATGCGACTGTGTATCGTCCACCCTGCGGCTTGTTCATTGGTCTCCTCGCACAACTCAAACTCAAACTCAAACTCAAACTCAAACTCAAACTCAAACTCAAACTCAAACTCAAACTCAAACTCAAACACGAGATGCGACTGTGTATCGTCCACCCTGCGGCTTGTTCATTGGTCTCCTCGCACAACTCAAACTCAAACTCAAACTCAAACTCAAACTCAAACTCAAACTCAAACTCAAACTCAAACACGAGATGCGACTGTGTATCGTCCACCCTGCGGCTTGTTCATTGGTCTCCTCGCACAACTCAAACTCAAACTCAAACTCAAACTCAAACTCAAACACGAGATGCGACTGTGTATCGTCCACCCTGCGGCTTGTTCATTGGTCTCCTCGCACAACTCAAACTCAAACTCAAACTCAAACTCAAACTCAAACTCAAACTCAAACTCAAACTCAAACTCAAACTCAAACTCAAAACTCGAGATGCGACTGTGTATCGTCCCACCTGCGGCTTGTTCATTGGTCTCCTCGCCCCAACTTCAAACTCAAACTTCAAACTCAAACTCCACACTCAAACCGGGATGCGACTGTGTATCGTCCACCATGCGGCTCCTTGGTTATTGGTCTCCTCGCACACTCAAATCTCAAACTCAAAACTCAAATCAAACTCAAACACGAGATGCGATGTGTTCGTTCCACACTGCGGCTTGTTCATTGGTCTCCTCGCACAACTCAAAACTCAAACTCAAACTCAAACTCAAACTCAAACACGAGATGCGACTGTGTATCGTCCACCCTGCGGCTTGTTCATTGGTCTCCTCGCACAACTCAAACTCAAACTCAAACTCAAACTCAAACTCAAACTCAAACTCAAACTCAAACTCAAACACGAGATGCGACTGTGTATCGTCCACCCTGCGGCTTGTTCATTGGTCTCCTCGCACAACTCAAACTCAAACTCAAACTCAAACTCAAACTCAAACTCAAACTCAAACTCAAACACGAGATGCGACTGTGTATCGTCCACCCTGCGGCTTGTTCATTGGTCTCCTCGCACAACTCAAACTCAAACTCAAACTCAAACTCAAACTCAAACTCAAACTCAAACTCAAACACGAGATGCGACTGTGTATCGTCCACCCTGCGGCTTGTTCATTGGTCTCCTCGCACAACTCAAACTCAAACTCAAACTCAAACTCAAACTCAAACTCAAACACGAGATGCGACTGTGTATCGTCCACCCTGCGGCTTGTTCATTGGTCTCCTCGCACAACTCAAACTCAAACTCAAACTCAAACTCAAACTCAAACTCAAACTCAAACTCAAACTCAAACACGAGATGCGACTGTGTATCGTCCACCCTGCGGCTTGTTCATCTTGTCTCCTGCACAACTCAAACTCAATCGCAAACTCAACTCAAACTCAAAACTCAAACACGAGATGCGACGGTGTCTCGTCCATTCATGTGGGTTATTCATTGGTCTCACTCCACTAACTCAAACTCAAAGTCAAACGCATACACGAGAATACGACTGGCATGCGTCGTCCTTCTGTGGTTTTTCATTGGTCTCCTCGCACAACTCAAACTCAAACTCATCTATGTGATGCGACTGTGTCTCGTGCTTCCTGTGGCTTTTGCATTGGTCTCCTCGCACAACTCAACTCAAAGACTCTTGGCTCAAATCTGGAGAGGTGACTGTGTCTCGGGTCCATCCTGCGGCCATTTGGAATTGGTTCCTCGCACAACTCAAACTCAAAACTCATCGATGTGATGCGACTGTGTGTCTCATCCATCTTGTCTTTGCATTGGTCTCCTCGCACAACTCAAACTCAAAATCATCAATGAGATGCGACTGTGGTCTCGTCCTTTGGTCCCCTCGCACAACTCCAACTCCAACTCATCGATGAGATGTGACTGCGTCTCGTCCATTGGTCTCATCGCACAACTCAAACTCCAACTCCAACTCATCGATGAGATGCGACTGTGTCTCGTCCATTGGTCTCCTTGCACAACTCAAACTCATTGATGAGATGCTACTGTGTCTCATCCATCCTGTGCTGGTCTTTGTACAACTCAACACTCAAACTCAAACATGAGATGGGATTGTCTCGTACATAGGTCTAGCACCTCAAACTCAACGATGAGACGACTGTTGTCTCGTCCATTGGTTCCTCGTACAAGCTCAACCTCTCGATGAATTCGACTGTCTCTCAATTGGTCTTGCACAACTCAAACTCACGATGGATGACTGGTGTCTCGTTCATTGGTCTCCTCGCACAACTCAAACTCTTACTCAAACATGAGATATGAATGTGTCTCGTCCATCCGGTGGCTTTTGCATTGGTCTCCTCGCACAACTCAAACTCAAACTCAAGTGGTGGGGCGGGGAAAGCCTGGCAAGTGATAGGTGGATACAGGTGAGGAAGGTGATTAGCAGATGGGTGGAGTTATTGACAAAGATTTGAGGTCAAATTAAAGACCTGTCCACCTACCACTTGTTAGTATGTCACTAAGCTCTACATTGAAGATTTACAAGTATGTTGCCAGGATTTGTGGGCCTGAGCATTAGGAAAGATTGGGCAAGCTATGACTATATTCCTTAGAACACAGGAGGCTATGGTCTGATCTTATAAAAGAGTATAAAATTATGAGTGGGAATTGATTGGGTGAATGCACAGTCTTCTATTTAAGAGAGAAGGACAAGGATTTGATGGGAACTTGACGGGAATAACTTTTCACGCTGATGGTGATGGTATTCGAAATAGCTGCCAGAGGAGCTAGTTAAGTCAGGTACTAATGCACCATTAAAAAGGTAAGGATATGGTATCAAAACTGCAGACAAATGGGTTTGAGAGCCTGATGAGGCTCTTGGTCAGCTTGGATGAGTTGGGCAAAAGGGCATGAATTCCTAATGTATGGACCTATGACTCCATAACTATGACTCTATGGCTTTCTATCTTATGAATTTATTTCCAAGTTTGCGGATGACACTAAGGGGCAGGGTTCAAGTGTTCGTGTGAGGAGGATGCTAAGGAGACTGGCAAGGTGGACTTGGATAGGACGGGGTGAGTTGGGCAAATGTTTGGCAGATGCAGTATAATGTGGATACATGTCGATTATCACTTTGGTGGCAAAATCAGGGGAAAGCAGACTATTATTTAAATGGTGGCGATTAGGAAAGGGGAGTTGCAGCGAGACTGGGTCATGGTACACCAGTCATTGAAAGTAGGCATGCAGGTGCAGCAGGCAGTGAAAAAAGCGTAATGGTATGTTAGTTTCATAGCAAAAGTTTGAGTACAGGAGCATACTACTTCAGCTGTACAGGGTCTTGGTGAGGCCACAACTGGAGTATGCGTGCAGTTTTGGTCTCCAAATCTGAGGAAGGACATTATTGCCATAGAGGTGTGCAGAGAACGGTTTCACAAGACTGATTCCGGGGATGTAGGACTGTCTTATGAAGAAAGACTGGATAACTGGACTCGGTTTTTCTCTAGACTCGGTTATACTCTCGAATTTGATAAGTGGGGATCTTATAGAAACTTCAAAACAGGCAATGTTCCGGTTGGGAAGTCCAGGACTAGATGCAGACATCTTGATTGCCACCATCCCACCACCCAACTCCACACCCTCATGGTTCCCCGAGTTGGGCCAAACGCCACCCATCAACAGTCAGCCACCAAGGGGTCACGCTTAAGGAATAAGGGGAAATCCTTTAAGACAGAGCATGAGAAAGACTTTCTTCACCAGAGAGTGGTGCAGTCTCTGGAAACTCTCTGGCCCAGAGGGTAGTTGAGGCCAGTTCATTGTGCTATATTTAAGAGTTGGTTGGATTGTGGCCCTTGTGGCGAAGGGATCAGAGGGTATGGAGAGAAAGGCCAGGTACGGATATGAGTTGAATGAGGCCATGATCATATTGAATGGCCGGTAGGGCTCGAAGGGCTGAATGGCCTACTCCTGCACCTAATTTCTATGTTTCTATGTTTCCCAATTTTCCCTCCCTCCCCAAAGAGTTTGAAGAAGGGTCCAACCCCAAAATGTAGACAAAAATGCTGGAGGTGAGGCAGCATCTAAGCAGGTGAGGCAGCATCTATGGAGCGAAGGAAATAGATGCTTTATTTCCTTCGCTCCATAGATGCTGCTTCACCCGCTGAGTTTCTCCAGCATTTTTGTCTACCTTCGATTTTCAAACATCTGCAGTTCCTTCTTAAACAAACCCAAAATGTTATCTATTAATTCCCTCCACAGATGCTGCCTGACCCACTGAGTTCATATAACATTTTGTGTTTTGCTTTAGGTACCCTCACTCATTTGGTCTTTTTAAACTCTGTTCAATGCGATGAACTGCCTGTTGGGTGAGTGCTAGATGGACTGACACCATGGGCATAGCTGCCAGTACCTGTTGACAATGTTCCTTCTTCATGACACCACAGAGCAGCCACTTCCTCCCTTGGAGTCATGTGCTGGTGTGTGGCTGCAACTTCTGGAGGGAACGAAGGAAAATAAAACCTCTCTCCTTCCAGTTCGGAAGGAAATGGTGCATTTGTAAAGATAACCTCACGACAAAGCAAAGAGCCTCAGAACCCATGAATTGCAATTCTTGCTCTAACACAGGAAACGCGGCAGTAAGTTTGGACTCAGCAAGTTCTACAAAATACCAATTATATTACGACCATTTCTGAAAAATTGGTGGAGGGATCAGTGGTGATCGGGACACTGGGGAACCTACTCATCTTCCTCACAATGGCAGAGCAAGAACATTTACATTCACTTGTCAGAAGAAGTGCCTCATTTTGAGGATTGATGTGAATAGAAACATGACTGGAATGGTAGTGTTCCCTCAGTGGTACACTTAGATTGTCAGCTTACTTCGTCTTCACAAAACCCCACAATCTTCTGACCCAGGGACCTAACACATTCTGCAGAGGGTGTTTACTGGAATTTAACAATGTTTCCAATAAAATCAATTTTCTGTAATATCGGACATATCACAATCTGGCTGCAGAATTTGTTTCCGAGTCATTAATAACATCTGGATTCACTGTTGCTTCCAGGTCTGGTTTTAACCCTGTGCTGTTAATTGTCATCTGATTATGAATTGGCAGCATCAAGCTGGAACTAGTAATGCATCGCATTGATTAATGTGTATATAACAATTTTTTCCCTTTCATATTTTCATAGGAAACTTGTATTTTTTATTTGATAGCCTTAAACCTAATATTAATACAAAAGATTAAGAAAAGAGATCCGTGAGCACCAAGAATTTTGACATTAATAAGTGTCTTTCTTCAGACAAATATTTGGACAGGAAAAGATAATATTAGGATGCATGTGAAATCAAGTGGTGTTAAATTCTAGAGTGCATCACTTTAACGTGAGAGGGACAATGTTTAAAGGAGATGTGCGGAGACGTGGATCTGCATCTCATGCAGATGGAGGTGATTAGTTTAACTTGGCATCATATTTGGCACAGACACTGTGGGTCGAAGGGCTGTTACTGTGCTCCCCGTTTGATATTCTGTTGTATTTTATAATCATATAATCATGGATTGCCATTGATTGAAAAAATGTTTTTTTTAATTTGAATGTGCAGAGGTTTTTACCAAGTGTGGTTGATGTATTAAATAATTTTTCATGTGGCCTCTGAACTGCATTTGATCCACCCACTGCAAAACTACATTCCCAGGAACCTTCAAAGTTGATAAATGAAAGTGCTCAAAGAAAAGGAATAATAAATGGGTAAATAGTTTTAATTCCCGTTAGATTTTTCAGTGTGGTTGCTCTCACCACTGTTTAGTTCCAAAAGGTTTCTTTGCAATTTTGGTGGAATGCTCTGCCTTCTGTATATTTGAGATATTTCTTATCAAATGCAATGCTCATCATTTTGACGTACCTATGTTACAAGGTAACACTCAAAAATACAAAGGAATTGATCTGTTTTTTATAACTCAATTAGGTTTGAAAGATGTTGCATTGTTCCATGAACATTTAATGATTTTTTGATGAATTTTGTATTTGTATTTTAAGAAATGAAGTGAAGAAGTTGTGACTAACGGACATGCTCGACTAAGACTGAATGATTTAAGCGCATTTACGTTTATTGTTGAAATGATTTATTTAATATTGCCATTAGTGCAGGTTGTCATGGAGATTGGCAAGTCTTGATGTGTTTTCTGGAGTACTGCTGTTGTGACCTTCTTGTAAGGACATCCATTTTAATCAATTTAATGGGAAATCATTGGCCTAAGCAGTATCTTCATTACTGCTTGAAAGAGCTGTTACTCACTTACCCTTAGGTGAAAGCTAACAGCTTACTCTGCCTGGCGCAGAGTTAAAAACCACTACCACGTAGGACAGGAAAATCTAACCGATAACTTTGGCTTAGTAGTTATAAAGAAGGAAACAGATATTGTACTGGCTGAGATGAAAGAGAAGAAAAAAAAAATATTAAGTATCCAGTTTATATGTTGTCACATTTACTCCCTGATTTTCTATGCAAAGAAGAAATTCATAAAAGCCAGAAATGGCGAGATTTCATATGGAGCAGGTTTAAGAGAAGGGAATGCTCAATACATTTGGGTCAATGGTTTGGAGATTGTTTGCTCTGCTAGCCCTTTACTTTGTGCCATCCTCAACACATGAAAATGAGCCGCGGAAACATTGTCTAATGAGCCTGGGGCTGCAAGACTTTAGGAGGCAGTACCTTTAGTGAATCATCTCTCCAGACTCTGCAATATTCATCCCTTTTTAAGGTCATAAGGAATCTGACTAGAATAAGGTCATTCAGCCCATCAAGTCTACTCTGCCATTCAATCATGGTTGATCTATCTCTCCCTCCTAACCGTGTTTGTTGCATTTAAGGTGCAATAGGGTCACTCAGCTGCTGACACCCATTGCTCTGTTGGCACCTGTTCACTCTGGTTTCCATACAATACCAGGCTTCCCTACGGCGGGCAAATCTTCAGGATTTCCAGTGAAAATTTGGAGACCCATATTTATCAGGCAACGGTATTGCTTTATTATTGCCACATGTACCAAATGACAGTGAAAAACATTGTTTTGTGCTATCCAGTCCAATCAAGTACACCAGGTAGTTTAAAGAAAAATGTTCCACACTGCATAATATGGTGTTACAGTTTTACAGCATCACAGACACAGAGAAAGTACAGATTTAAAAAAAGATGCAAAGTCCTCAATGAGTTAGGTTGGAAGATCGGGACTACACCGGAGCTTATGGGAAGACCGTTCATTATTTTGCCAGCAGGGTGAGGAAGCTGTTTCTGAATAGGTGATGCATGCTTTCAAGCTTTTATATCTTCTGCCCGACAAGAAAAGGGAGAAGGAGAGAATGAATCGGATGTAAATGGATATTGATTACGTTGGCTGCCTTTCCAAGACAGTGTGAAATGTACATGGAACCCCTGGGGATGAGGATATTGAACACTTGGTTCAATTTATTCTTGGACATGAGAAAGTTACATTTTAAAGGAGTAGACAGGTTTTAGAATATTTATAAATCCGAAGGAAGGTCCTTAATGTGAAAATAAGGTTCGATCGCCAAATGTTGTTTTTCATGAGTGCAGTCATTTGAGTGACTTTCTTTTTATTAATGATGTGTTGGGTGTAAAATTGCAACTTTAGTAATTCATACATTCAAGAATTAGCTCTGGGACTCTCCTTGGCCTATTGTGCTTTTACTGTGTCAGCATGTCAGCAAATGATTAGCCAGGGAGTCTGTCCTGATTTTCTGGCTAAGTCTTGGGAGAGGAACACAAGGGAGCCATTCTACCACACTTTCCCATGGACAATGACAACACCACTCAAAGCAAACTGTCTTCCTGATGTGTGGTGTAACTGCAGCAGACTGATCCAGCTCACTGCCTGTGCTGATGTAATGCATTTGCTGCCCAGATAAGCCAGTAAGCAGCATTACAGAAATATAAATGGGTCCCCTGGTCATTCATGTTACCAAAATATGGAACAAACAGGCTGATCTACACAATTCTAGCAATAGCAACATGACCAGGAGTTTCAATATAATTTTCCATCTTTGTTACTTCCTTCACTAAATCAGTGAATCAATTGAGGAACAATACCTTCGCTGTTATGGTTAGTGTTAAAGAAGGAACTGCAGATGCTGGAAAATCGAGGGTACACAAAATGCTGGAGAAACTCAGCGGGTGCAGCAGCATCTATGGAGCGAGGGAGATAGGCAACGTTTCGGGCCGAAACCCTCCTTCAGACATCAGACTGTTATGGTTAGTGTTGGGACAATATTTCTGTATGTTTGTATCAAGTTTGCCTGCAGTGGATTATCTAATCTGATGGACAGAATTCCATTTCCAACTACATTCTTTAACTTATTTAACCTATTAACCTATAGCCTTTAACCCATTCCATCATTCACTGCAAAATCTTACACTTGTTTGAAAACTTTAGACTTTAGCATGAAAACATGCCCTGTAGCCCGAGACCATGCTGACCAACAATCACCCTGCACACTAGCACTATCCTGCACACCAGGGACAATTTACAGTTTTTACTGAAGCCAACTAACCCACAAGCTTGTACGTCTTTGGAGTGTGGGAGGAAACCGGGGCACCCAGAGCAAACCTACGCGATCACGGGGAGAATGTACAAACTCAGTACAGACAACACCCGTAGTCAGGATCGAACCAGGGTCTAGCACTGTAAGACAGCAACTCTCCCACAGCGCCACTATGCTGCTGTAAGCTGTGTCTGTTGCTGCTACTGCTTTCTTATTTGCCATGTCTCACCTTCTCGTTTATTTGTTTTTACACATTTTTCACCATCCTCTGGTGTTTGTGAAGATGAATTCTTTATCCCGCTGCACTAATCAATGTAATAAACTAACCATATCAGTGGAAGGCCTTGACTAAAAGTTGTTAGAACTAACTTGGTCTCACAGAATTAAACAAGGGGTGGCCACAAGGAGCAGAGGCATTGTGATGCCATCCGGCTCGCTTCAACTCGTTAGATTTTAAAAAGTTCTCAGATTGGTGAAAAATATTTGGTAAAACATCAGGAAATAATGAACCAAATTTTCAAATGAGGCGATTTTCGACATCATGTGGTAAATCTCTACCGGAATATGTAAAAATGTCACCTATTAGTGCGTCGGGTTTCGAGAAGATGTGATTCACAAGCAAACAAATAAACGATTAGATCAGAGTTTTACAAGTAGATAGATATAGGTTGCATGGCAGATGGGATTACTATATGACAAGATTGTATTAAACCCCAGATTATTATTTTATTAATTTGCCAACCCCTGCAAATGACAAAGATTTATTGGTGATGATCTTGTCATAATGTCATAAAGTCATAAGTGATAGGAGTAGAATTAGGCCATGATGATCTTATATATGAAGTTCCAAGTTCTGGTTGACTGCAAAAAGAAACATTGGTCTGAAATCGATTGTGATGACCATTCAAGTTTCTTCCACAAATTCAACTTGACACTGCATGTTGTCCCTCATGCTTCCACCTGCTGACACAATTTCCAAATCAAGTGTAGGAAGGAGCTACAGAATCTGGTTTAAACCAAAATCTGAAGACCTGAAACATCACCCATTCCTTCTCTCCAGAGATGCTGCCTCACCCGCTGAGTTTCTCCAGCATTTTTGTCTGCTACACCTCCGCTCAGTTCGCAATAACCAACCTGATCTCCCAGTGGCTCAGTGCTTCATCACCCCTCCCATTCCAAATCTGACCTTTCTGTCCTGGGCCTCCTCCATGGCCAGAGTGACGTCCAGTGCAAATTGGAGGAACATCATCTCGTATTTCGCTTGGGTAGTTTACACCCCAGCGGTATGAAAATTGACATCTGCAATTTCAGGTAGTCCTTACTTTCCCCCTCCTTCCCCTACCCTTTCCAGCTCTCCCACAAGCCTATTGTTTCCCCCCCCCCCCGACATCAGCCTGAAGAATGGTCTCGACCCAAAATGTCACCTCTCCATAGATGCTGCTTCACCTGCTGCGTTTCTCCAGCGTTTTAATCTACCCTCCAGCTTTTTGTGTCTATCTTTTACACATCATGTTGGTTGATCGTGTTGGTTGATCCATATCAAGTGTGGCCATTACACATGCAGTGCTTATTTTGCAGTTGAAAATAAACACTGTTAGCTTCTCCAACCGTTGTCACCATACATGTGCAACTATCTAAGGCCCAACCCTTGACTGCCCAACTCCCTCATAGTTCCAATGTCCTATATCCCCAATAGAATTTTTGACCACCAGCACTTCATCAATATCACCCAAGTGACAGTGGAATACTGTTGATCAGCATTATCAGAGACCGTAGAATGGGACAGATCTATAGGAAAAGCATGGGTGGGCTAGGACTTTATTCCTTGGAGCACAGGGGGATGGTGTGAGATTTTTATATGTATATACGATCATGAGGAAAAACAGATAGGGTTGGTGCACAGAGTATTTTACCTAGAGCAGGGGAATCAAGAACCAGAGGTCATATGTTTAAGGTGAGGAGGGAAAGATCTAATGGGAACCTGAGGGGTAACCTTTTCACACAGTGTGTGGTAGGTATATGGAACAAACTGCCAGAGGAGGTCAACACCAAATGCTGGAGTAACTCATCGGGCCAGGCAGCATCTCTAGATGGATGGAATGACTTTTCAGGTTGAAACCTTTCTTCAGACTCTCGTTGAAGCAGGTACTATCACAACATTTTAGAAACATAGAAACAGGCACATTGATAGGAAAGATATGTAGATGGAGCAACTTGGTTATTCTGGACAAGTTAGGCTGAAGGCCCTGTTTCCATGCTGTATGACTCTGAATCTATGAATCTAAATCGATGCACTAACGTTTCTAAGCCATCATTCACCATGCCAAATCTTTAAAGACCTTTATCAAGGCATCCTTCAGTCTTATTTGGAGAACAGAATCTTAGCCTATTCCATTGCTGAAATTATAATCATGCTTGTATCCCTCTTTCTTCAGCAGAGGTCTTTGCAAGGCATAACAATGATCAATTCCTGTTATTATTATTATTATTATTGTTACTGGGAGGTGTATCTAGATTCAGGATACCGGTTTTGATGTCTTTCTAGCTGCTGTGTTATTCTATGCCTGTTAATTCTTGTTTTCTTTCACTGGACAGGGGGAAAAGTAAAAGGTGACAACCAATGATCTGCTGCATTCTTAAGCATATTGTAATTTTCTAAAAATTGGAGTTTTGACAGTGAAAATTGGTGTTTCCATAACAGAGAGGATATAATTGAATTGAAATGAAGATATAAATACACTCTTCTAAGCTTACCCCCCGTCTAGTTCAGTCAATAAAACACTGAGTCAAGCACTGGAATAACTAATCTTTATTTTTGGATTGCACACCAAATTCCCCTATACGATACCTAAACTGCCACGGGTTCGATCCTTGTATCTGCCTGGCCATCCCTTCAGCCTCATGCAAGCATAAACACTCCAAAAGGTCACGCAGTTCCAAGCGCTCTTCCAGAAGATCGACGAAGGACCTCGTGGGCACTGCCTTTTATAGGTCCCCGAACCTTGAGGGACTGAACTACATAGAGATGGTCTTGTTACAATCCAATCAAACATATTAATTACATCAGTACATTATAGACAGTTCCCCAGACCAATAACAGAGTCTCCCTTATATATTGTTTCAGGAGAAACTTCTGGAAGAAGCTAACTTAACTTGAATATTGCAACATTTACCTTGGAATTTAAACAAACCTGCCAGGGATTAACACTTTTAGCCAATCAGCAAACAGAAGGGTAACTGTCTATCAACATTATTTACAATATTTACAATGCTGTTTGCAGTAATCCAATCAACTTCATGCATTTTACACTTCCTTGGAGGTCCTCATTCATTCCGTCAATTGAAGAGATACTGATACATTTCTTATCTGCAACATTGATCTGGGCCCTAGACTTACTGGCACCATTCAGAAACTTGTCTTATTTCTGCAGAGTACATCAGACCTGACCAAAATGGCCTAACAATACACGAGTCCTTACTAAATTTTGGCAGATGGAAACATCTCACATATGCAATAAATAACGATGTATTACTGTTCACACATAAATCTTCCAATACCTTGTCAACATATATTGATGCTATTTCTGGAAGAGGAAAGTGCAACAATGCCAACTGTTATGATTCAGGTTTTCTCTCAATACTTTTGGCTTTTATGCACAGCAATGATATTTTCCAGAAACACATTGAAGTTACCCTATGGATTTAAAATTTCATTCTCTGGTCTATTGCATCACCTAACATTATGTAGCATTTACAACACATAAAGAGGCCTTTTGGCTCAACTGTAATACATTGTTATTTACTGTATATGTGAGATTTTTCCATCTGCCTTCATTTCAATTCAATTAGCATGTTGTTCTTTCTCTTAATCCATCGTCTGTTTTCTAGCACGCCCATAATTATGTTATATTTACATGCAAGTCTCACATAACCCTTCTGCATTTTAATTCTATTTCTCATGAATTAAACCTCAAGTTTTATGCTCTGAGTAACTCAATGGGTCAGGCAGCATTGAGTCCGAAAATTGATCCTGAACTGAAAGATCACCTATCAAAGGATCTGGGTCAATGAGATGGTGGAGCAGGGATTATGTGAAATTCAATGCTCACTCCATTGGATTGTGAGGAAGGTTACCCAAGCAGAGTATGAGGTGCTGTTTTATCCAGTTTGGGTGTGGTTTCACTCTGTCCATACAGTTGAATTTGTTTTAAATAATAAGAATAAAAAACATAATAAAAGTAACAACAAATTATACCTCAAAGTTAATAAGCCTTGTATGATGTGTAGGAAAAAACTACAGATGTTGGTTTAAACCAATGATAGACACAAAAAGCTGGAGTAACACAACTGATCAGACAGGATCTATGGAGAAAAGGAATAAGCGACGTTTCAGGTCAAGACCCTTCTTTAAATTCTCAGCAGGGTCTGAAGCAGGGTCTCAACCTGAAACGTCACCCAAGCCTTGTATGATCACAGACTATTAATAATCATTTTTGTTCACCTCATCTTACAGTATGTGATGCAGCTGAAGACTAATGCAGAAAAACACTGAGTTATGTTTGGAGTATTTTATCTTAGCTTTCAAAGTGGACACAGGGCAATTATGTTAAAAGAGCTCATCTAAAAGCCACTTAAATGAGTAGTAAAAAAAATTGACAATGTTATCAGCTTGTCCTGACCACCCAGAATTCCCGCGGTTTAGAAAGTCTCATAAAGTATAGGCTGGCAGCCTAGAGTCGTGCTGGAGAGCAGGAGAGAATGGACACGAGATGGTATATTAGGAGGGCAGAACAAACATAATTCCGCCAAACAATAACACCCTCCACTTTTATTGTGAGTTTTATTTCCCCCAGACAACCGTTTTCTTCCTAACTTGCAGTTATAAGAATCAATATGCAAAATGTATCATGGACCTCAATTTCCAGTTAAATCCAGGTTAAAATTTGCTGGAACTAGTTGGAATACCAGCAAATGGTGCCACCCAATCTATTTTTGGTACATCACCCAAAGAAAAAGTTTGTGAGTGTATATATCCACCTCAAGTAGCTGAAGAAAATATGGTGTACATCAAATGGTTCAGTTCAGTTTAGTTTATTGTCACGTGTACCAAGGTACAGTGAAAAGTTTTTGTTGCATGCTAACCAGTCAGTGGAAAAACAATACATGATTACAATCGATCCATTCAAATGCGTACAGATACATGATAAGGGAATGATGTTTTGTGCCAGATAAAGGCAGTAAGGTCCGATCAAAGATAGTCCGAGGGACGCCATTGAGGTAGATATTAGCTCAGGACTACTCTCTGGTTGAAGAAGGATGGTTCAGTTGCCTGATAACAGCTGGGAAGAAACTGTCCCTGAATCTGGAGTTATTTGTTTTCACACTTCTATACCTTTGCCTGACTGGAAAGGGGAGAAGAGGGAGTGGCCAGGGTGCGATGTCCTTGATTATGCTGCTGGTCATGCCGAGGCAGCGTGAGGTGTAAATTGAGTCAATAGAAGGGAGGTTGGTTTGTGTGACACAAGCTCCTCGACTACACTTCTGGATATTTGTATCCAGAAATACAAATTTTTGGAGTATTGTATTTCAACACTGTTTATAGACCATTCCACTAACCCGCTGTGGTATTGTTTCTGGAGATGAAAACAATTGGCCTATTTCTAATAGGATAGATTTGTTCAGCTGAATGAACAATATATGGTTTAAGAAAAATTGACGCTTTATCTGTTGATCCATGTAATTGTTATCAACCAGAATGGAGGTACCTTCAGCATAATGACTCTGGCAATTCAAGAAGACTGTTCACAACCACACCAAGTCCAATTTAAAGATGGGAACTAAATGCTGCCCTTGCCTGCAAAATCCACCTTCAAGTAATTCAATATATTTTAATCTTTATAGCCGTATGCTATTGTGTCTTGGTTTAAAAAAAACTTACCCCGGTATTTCTCTTTATTTGATACTGGTAAAAACTCATGAAACCTGAAGTGACTTCCACTTGTGTTAAAACAATATATTATTTGAAAACCACCTCCACAGGAATATGCATCTGCCATCTCTTGTCAACGTTGACGGCTAACTTTCTCCTGATGTTTAGTTATTAGTTCGCCAAAGAATTTTGGCAAGTACTCTGTCCTCCTTCATGAGTAATTGAGTGATGAATCATGAATGGTGTTGCTCATGGGAAACTAGAACCATGTAATGCATTTGCCATGAAATGAACAATTCCCAATGACATTATACAGTGGATCCACTGTATGTTTATTTGTAGATAACAAGATGCTATATTTCCTTTCATTCTCTACATTCTTCCTGTAATTATTTTTATTGTTCTCAGTTCACTTTTCTTTCCCTCTGTATAGCTGAAATTATTTTTCATTGTGTCTATTTTTTTTTCATTACATTTTCTTTGTTCCAGAATTTTCATTGCAGCATTGCTGGTTTCCATGTCACTATACTGGGTTAGTCACTCTGGATAGCCTGGGATTAACAACATCAAATGCCTACAAAGGGAGGAGAACGTGCAGAATACAGTGGAATGCACACACTGGGAAGAAGGTGGGGATTCAGCTTGGAAGATTCTGAGAAGAAGCATTTAGCCTCATAATAAGCAAATGCCAGGCAATGAACAGAGAAGATTAATGCCGTGGTTGTCCGTTAGAATCTGAGACAGGAATACACTATGTACCTGGATAGTTTCACAGACCTAGCTAAAATTGCAATCCTGGTAGTGTGGTGAGATTAGGTCAACTGTGTTTCTCCAGCTATGATTCTTTTGGAACTTGCAAGGTCAAGAGGAGATTGCCTCATTTGTACAGGTATGACATGAGTGCCAAAATGGTAAAGTTACTGCAGTAGCAGCTGGAGTTCCAGATTAACAATACAGAGAAATGAGTCAAATCCCACCATGGCTGCAGGGAAATTTAAATGCAAGTAAGTAAATAAATGTGGAATTTGTTGCGGAACATGTTAATAGAGTCAGAGAGTCTTACAGCATGGAAACAGGCCCTCTGGCCCAACATGCCCACAGCGAACAACCTGTCCCATCTACACTGGTCCTGCCTGCCCATATCCCTCTAAACCTGTCCAATTTATGTACCTGCCTAATTGTTTTTTAAACTTTGCAACAGTCCCTACCTCAACTACCTCCTCTGGCTGCTCATTGCATACACCCACCATCTCATGTGTGAAAAATCTACTCCTCAGATTCCTATTAAATCTTTCCCCCTTCACCTTAAACCTATGTCCTCTGGTTCTCGATTGCCCTACTCCGGGCAAGAGACTGTGCATCTAGAGTAAGTTAATCATATTAATGGTAACCATGAAGCTTTGGATGGTTGTAAAATCCCATCTGGCCCACAACTGTCAAGGAAGAAAGAAAAGACACAAAGTAGATACAAAAAGCTGGAGTAACTCAGCAGGACAGGCAGCACGTCTGGAGAGTAGGAATGGTTTCGAGTCTGAAGAAGAATCTCAATCCGAAACATCACCCATCCCTTCTCTCCAGAGATGCTTCCTGTCTCGTTGAGTTACTCCAGCTTTTTGTGTCTAACTGTGGTGTAAACCAGCATCTGCAGTTCCTTCCTACACAAAAGAGAGTATTGTTTAATAATTAGCTATCTGGCCCAGGAAAACAAAGAAAAACTTACAGGACTCACAATCTCATAAACTCTCAAAATACCTCACTGAGTCCCTTTGAAGCATGTTACTTGTAATGGAGAGCAAAACACAAAGTGATGGATTTCAGCTGCAAGGTTAGGCCAGTAAATGAAAATACTGTCTCATTCAAATTTCAGTCAATAAAGATCGAGAGAACATCATCCAAAATTAAACAGCGCAGTTATGTAAGACAGAATGAAAATAGGAAATGCTGGACATGCACAGCAGATTCATCCTGAGCTGCTAATCAGACCTGCTAATCAGTCTGAAGAAGGGTCTCCACCCGAAACATCACCTATTTCTTCTCTCCAGAGATGCTGCCTCACCCACTGAGTTTCTCCAGCATTTTTTGTCTCGCTGCTAATCGAACCTTCTCGTTTGTGTCAGAACTGGCCGATTCTGATGAAAGATCACCAACATGTAACTTGTTTTTTTTTTCTCCCCATAAATGCAGCAAACCTGCCTCATTATATCCAGCATCCCGTTTTCATTTCAGGTTTCCTTTTTCTGCTGATTTTTACTTTTCAAGTTATCACCGCATACCTCAAGGCCCACAGATACGATATATTGTGAACGTCCTCCATCACAAATTAAAACTACAGCTTTGCAAGGTGCTAGATATACATGACAATGACATCATTTGCATCCCCATAAGTGAAAACATGTTCCATTTAGTTTTAGAAGAAACTGCAGATGCTGGCTTAACCAAAAATATACACAAAAATACCCATTGTTTCTGCTTGTTCATGTCCCACTGAATTAATTTCCACATAACTCGACTCCATCCTATCCCCCCTGGTCCAATCCCTCCCTACCAATGTCCAAGACATCCCACACACCCTTTGTCTCTTCAATGACACGTTTTCCAGGCCCCCACTCCATCATCTTTACTATGGATGTTCAGTCACTCTACTGCTCCATCTCCTATCAGAAAGGTCTTAAAGCCCTCCATTTCTTCCTCGAATACAGAACCAGCCAATTTCCCTCTACCAACACTCTCCTCCGTCCTTACCCATCACAACTTCTCCTTTGACTCTTCATCTATTGCATCCGCTGCTCTAGGTGTCAGCTGCTCTACATCGGTGAGACCAAGCGTAGGCTTGGCGATTGCTTCGCCCAACATCTCCACTCGATTCTCACTAACCAACCTGAACTCCCGGTGGCCCAGAACTTCAACTTCCCCTCCCATTCCGAATCTGATCTTTCTGTCCTGGGCCTCCTCCATGGCCAGAGTGAGGCCCACCGTAAATTGGAGGAACAGCGCCTCATATTTTGTTTGGGCAGTTTACACCCCAGCGGTATAAACTTTGACTTCTCTAATTTCAGGTAGTCCTTGCTTTCTCCCTCCTTCCCCTCCCCAGCTCTCCCACTCCCACTGCTTACTGTCTCCGCCTCTTCCTTTCTTCTTCCCCGCCCTCCCCCACCTCCACATCAGTCTGAAGGGTCTCGACCCGAAACGTCACCTATTCCTTCGCTCCATAGATGCCGCCTCACCCGCTGAGTTTCTCCAGCATTTTTGTCTACCTTCTATAATATTTGAAATACCTCAAGTCTTAATTTTAGAGCACAGTGTGATGGCAATCATCTAGCAGGTACAGGATTAGGTTTAGTTTTAGGTTTAGGTCTATTATTGACACATGTACGGAGGTCAAGTGAAAAGCTTTGTTTTGCATGCTATCCAAACAGATCAATACAATACAATTTATTTGTTGTCATTTGAACCTCATTGAAGTTCAAACAAAATTTGGTTTCTGCAGTCGTACAACAAGAAAATAACCAAGACAACACAATTTACACAAACATTCATCACCGTGAACCTCCTCATCACTGTGATGGAAGGCAAAGTCTTATCTCTCCCCTGCACTCCCCATCTCCTCCCGATGTCAGGTATACCATACATAGATACAATCAGTGCAAACTCAAGTACAATAGACAGAGCAAAGGGGAAGATACTTAGTGCAGAATATACTTCACAGCATGGTAACACATTGTAGTGCATAATTTCCTTAGACAAGGTCTAATATCTTCAAAGGGGTAGAGGAATACAATGGTGTTGAAGTCTACATTTCATTGTATATTCCAAACACTACCATCATTTTGTCCCGATTCAGAAACACCTTGGCATTCCTTCACTCTTGTTATGTCAAAATCCTAACAGTGGTGTGGGACTGTCTTCACTAAGTGGACTGCAGTGGATCAATTGGAAGATCGACAATTAACTTCCCAAGGGTAACTAATAAATAGGAAATAAACCCCAGGCTTACAAGCGATACACACATATCAATAATTAATTAATGAGCTGCAGGGGAGAATTCTCAGGAAATAAGAGGAGTTAATGATTCACAATTTGTCAACTTGAACAGCTTGGTTACTTAATCTAAACTATTCAACTCTTCCAAGGTTGTACATTTATTCACAACAAGGCCTCTACCAGCTCAACATCTTTCCAGCAGCTTAACCCATCAGATGATATTCATCATCACAACCCCCCTGACATTGGCTGTTCCATGCTGGCCAAAGAGCAGCTTTTGACAACCGTACTTTAATATCTTGCTTCTTCAAAGAAAAATAAGATTGAACAATGGGTGAGCCAAGTCTTTTGTGTGATAAGTAAATACAGCAATGTTGAATAATTTAACCCAAGTTAATCGGGTGTTAGAAGAGATGAAGAAGGATAAAATCACCATCCTGGTACCTGGCTGAGTTTTCTACCATCGGGCAGGAGGTACAGAAGACTGAAGTCCCACATCACCAGTTCAGGAACAGTGACTTTCCAACAACAATTGGATTACTGAACTGACCTACACAGCCCTAAAGGGGCTGTCCCACAGCGGCGACTTAATTGGTGAGTTTAGGAGAGTTTGAAAAAATGTCATGTTGAAGACCTCCTTCGACAAAGTAAAAGACCTCCTTCGACTATGTTGAAGACCAGCTTCAGGAAAATTGGACTCCGAATAGTGGAGAGTGAAGACGACCTCCTTCGATCTCCTACGACCTCCCTTGGACTATATTGAAGACTATCTACGACTACCTTCGATTACGTATGAATAACATGCCGACCAACTACCACCTACTTCAACTAAACCTACGAGTAAAAAATGTATAGATTTTTTCCATGGCGTCGTTTTTTTACTCGCGGGCATTTTTAAACATGTTGAAAAATACGCCACAACCTAGCTGAGGCCTCGAGTACGCGGGGACTACTCTCAAGCATGAAGGAAAGTTACCTCGTGTTGACCATGCTGCGAGTACGAGTCAAGGGCAAACTCGCCAGAACTCGCGGATTAGGTCACCGCAGTGGGAAAGCACCTTAATCCTACCTCAGTAAAATAACGCTGTGGACGACCTCCTTCACTAACATTGACTTGTTTTCTAAATGTGTTTTTTGCTCTAAAGTTTGTATCTTTCATTCATTTGTTCTATATCTATCTATATAACCATCTATATCTTGTTTCCCTTTTCCCTGACTCTGTCTTAAGCCTCCGAGGTTCGAAGGTTTCGAGCCTTAAACATCACCCATTCCTTTTCTCCAAAGATGCTGTCTGACCCGCTGAGTTACTCCAGCTTTTTGTATCTATTAAACGATTCATCAGTTGGTTTGGCTTAATTTACATTGCAAAGCTGAATATACTGGGGGAATTAAAACACAATGCAAAAGATCGTCAAAAGTTGTGTTTATTGCATATGCACAAGAATGGTGAGGTACAGATACAATGATAATCTTGCTTCAAGCAGCTTTACAGGCACATAGACAAAAAGGTAACGATGATAAAGAAACCAAGCCATTGTCAGCTGTGGACTAGGTGAAAACAAGTTACCGACAATGCGACTCAACAAGATGACTTGGAAGCTAGTATGCGATGGGTGGGGGAGGGATGGAGCAGGTTACATGAACTTTGAGAAATCAATATTTATACCGCTGGATTGTAAACTGCCCCAGCAAAATATTAGATGCAGTTCCTCCAATTTTTGTTTTGTCTCATTCTGCCAATGGAGGAGGCTCAGGACAGAAAGGTCAGTGTGGGAATGGGAAGAGGAATTGTTTCCTTGGCGGATATGAAGCTAATGTAATGTTACAGTGTCAGAGAATGCTTAGTGCATGGAAAGCTCCCATCAAGTCTGTGCTAACTTAATATGGGAGCAATCCTGCTGGCCTGACTAGCGAGTACTCGCTTTCTATACTCCAATAAATGTCTCCATTCTGATATTATCCAACTCCCTCTGCAGCACTATTATTGAATCCACCTCCACTGTTTTTTCTGGCAATATATTTCAGACGTTAATCACTTTTATTCTTCAAATAACCTTCATCCAATGTCTCCTGCTTGTTGACCCTTCCACCGAGGGAACAGTTTTGTTCCGTCTAGTCTGTTTATTACCCTTCTTGAACTTAAATAGCCATATCTGATCTCCTCACAACTTCCTCTGTTCCTGTGGTGAACAAACCCTGCTTCTATAGCCTATCCAAATAAATATGTAATCTCATCCCTGGAATTCTACAGGAGAGTTGGCCAAACTCGGATTGGTTTCCCATGGAGTTGTCAGGCTGAGGGGAGACCTGAGAGAAGTTTGTAAAATTATGAGAGGCATACATCTGTGTATCCCCTTGGTGAAATTGACAAATACCAGAGGGCATAGATTTAAGCTGAGATGTGGAAAGTTTAAAGGATATGGGTGGAGCATGTTTTTTTTTTTACATAGCGAGTGTTAGGTGCCTGGAACATGTTGGAATGGGGATGGTGGTGGAAACAGATACTATGGTGGCTTTTAAGAGACTTTTATGTGTAGGAAGGAACTGCAGATGCTGGTTTACACCAAAGATAGACACAACATGCTGAGGAAATTCAGCAGGGCAGGCAGCATTTCTGGAGAGAAGGAATCGGTAATGTTTGGGGTCTAGTCCCTTTGTCTGAAGAAGGGTCTCGACCCAAATCGTCACACATTCCTTCTCTCCAGAGATGCTGCCTGTCCCGCTGAGTTACTCCAGCATTTTGAGTCCATCTTAAGAGACGTTTAGATGGGCACAAGAATGTCAGAGAACGTAATGGCATGATGATTGCATGATGCACTCAATGATTCAACGGCTCAATGGGGCTTTTATTGTCACATGTGCAAAGTGCAAACACAGTGATATTATTATTTACAGTGAAATTATTATGTCCAGTAGAGTATTGCCATATCCAAGCAAATCCCCGATTAGAAAGTGTACAGAAATACTCCACTGATCCCACATGCAAGAGGCACTGTATTTTAGCGCAATTTTCAAAGACCTGGCCGCCTTGCCAATTCCAGGCAAGCCCCAGACTGCCGAGGGTTTCTTCCATCGGCTTCCTTGGACGTTTGGATGGACCAGTGAACCGATGTCCCTCTCCATGTCTATCCACCTTTGTTCCCCAGGGGGCACCTCCCACAGCAAATGTCGAGGGCGTGGTTGGCCAGAACACGGTTCTCTCTCCTCTGCTATCGGCTTTGTACCTCGCCCGACGAGTCCGTCATAGTCATTGGCTCCATCCAGTCTTTGGTCTTCAGGGTATGAACAGGGGCCAGCTCACCCTATGTCGCCCAGGGGACACTGTGGAACTCGTAAAGCAGTCAATATAGAAATTAGTTTCCTATCTCTCACCAACCTTGGCAGAGGCAACTCAGTTCCAAAGTTCTCCCAGTGTAAAGTTTATTAACCCAGCAACAGGCACTTCAGACACAAAATAAAGGTGTGAACACTTGTTTCCACGTATGCTTGTATTTTGAATGATGGGGAACGTGATGAAACAATTACTTGGAACAAAAGGATGTGACATCAAAACCAGATGTTCTTGCTAATTCCCACTATAGTTCATTGTTACTATGATCGAGAGTCAATATTGAGGCAATGGCTGAAACAACTGGATTATCAAACCCAGTCACCTTCCCTGGGATTTCCTAACACGTATCTGCCATAGACAATTTGCTCATTGCCAATAACTTTTTTTTTTCCAGCATCTCACTCTGTTTGGGTTAATCCTGTTTGAAAGAATGCAGAGTAAATGCATTATTATTTAGGAAATATTGATAAATTTGACACAATGTAAACAGAAGTTTATGTTCAAAAGCTGATAAGTCACAGAAGCAGTAGGCCGTTCGGCCTATTGAGTCTACTCTGCCATTCAATCATGACTGATCTATCCTTTCCTCTTAACCCAAACCTCTTGCCTTCTCCCCATAACCATTGACACCTTTGCTAATCAAGTATCTGCCAATCTCTGCCTTAAAAAATACCCAGTGACTTGGCCTTCACCGAATGAATGCCATAGATTCACCACCCACTGACTTCTAAGAAATTCCTCCTCATCTCCTTTCTAACAGTACATACTTTTATTCTGAGCTTATGCCCTCTGGTTCTAGACACTGGAGGAAACATCCTCTCCACATCCACTCTATCTAGGCCTTTGGCTATTCGGTAAGTTTCAATGAGGTAATCCCTGATCCTTTTAACTTTCTTTTATGTGGCAGGAGAAGAGCAATTTGTTCCTATTACATGATAGCACTTTACTTCAATTCGGTGTAACCCCCAAATGTAAAGAGCCCGTCCCACTGATTGAAACTCGGAGAATGTCCGTAGCAGGTCCGTAGGAGTTTGTGGATGTCTTGTAGTGGCTCGTATGAGTAACGGTAAGTACTCAGGAAATCCGGTAAACTCGTGACGTTTTTTCAACGAGTCCACGAGTAAACAAATAATCATGATGAAAAAAATGTTACTTTTTACTCGTACGAGCCACTACGAGACATCCACGAACTCGCTACGGACATTCTCCGAGTTTGAATCAGGAAAACATTCAGAATACATTCAGTAGGCAAATGGTTTGTCAAGTTCTGATCTCTCGTCTTCTAAACCCAACAAATAATTCACCTTGAATTCTGACCCCACACCAGGTCTTAGTGTTCTCATCGACCCATCCCAATCCCATCCAACATCGGTTTTGACCCTAGTCTCCATTCTATACCAGCTTTGTCATGTGTCCTGATTCCACAACCTCCTTAAATCTTACACCATGCTTTCCTCCAAATAAATTCAATACACCGTGAAGAGTAGCACTGAGCCCTGTGGAACACCGCCAGTCACCAGAAAAAGCCCCTTTATTGCCACTCTTTGCCTTCAGCCAAACTGCTGAAGAGAGATGATTGAAACTTAATATTTAGAACTGCAATGAGTATAATGCTGCAATATTATATGGGAATCTGCATTTATTAAATTGATTCATCTCTTTAGGTCTTGAAACGTTCTCTATTCTGAATTGATAATACACTCTGGTGCATAAAGTCTTAAAAAATATTAGATACCTTGACACATGGAGCTTGTTCTTATTGCAACATGGCTGCAGCTAGTTGTGGGTGAAATTTTTTTTTAAGCTTCCCAATCCTTCAGCTTCTCGCTAATCTTTACAATGTTATATGCCTTCTCTTTTAGTTTTATACTGTCTTTGACTTCCCTTGTCAGCCACGGTCACCTCATTCTCTTGTTAGAATCTTTTTACCTCTTTGGAATGAAAAGATCCTGCATCTTCTGAATTTTTCCCAGAGATTCCAGTCATTGCTGTTCCACAGTCATCCCTTTCCAATCAACTTTGGCCAGATCCACCCTCATGCCTCTGTAGTCATCTTTGTTTGTCAGAAATAGAGACATATCCGATTTAATCTTCTCCCTCACAAATTGCAGGTTTAATTTTATCACATTAATGCAGAGACTCCAACCCCAAGCACCTTCTGATCTGGAGATTCTCCCGCCTGGATCCCCTAGGAAACTGGAGACTCCAAACTCATGTGCGCGAAGCGCACATCACAAGCGCGAAGCGCGAAGTTCCTTGTGGCCGGGGTCCGGGGGGGGGGTAGAGCGCCTAGCATGCACATTATACATGTATACATGTATGCACTACATGCATTAAAATGTATGTAGTATCGCGTGTGCGCATTTGGTGATTTATACACCGTGGAAATGCATGAAAATTAAATTCCACTTTTCAAAAAGGTGATTGGGCGGGAGAAAGAACATTTCAAGCGGGAGAAAATACATCTTAAGTGGGAGACACAAAGCCAGGGCGGGAGAAATTAAATCTCAAGTGGGAGAGCGGGAGATTTTGCGAAAATGGCCTTTCGGCGGGAGATCTCCCGCCGAAAGCGGGAGAGTTGGAGTCACTGTTAATGTCACTACCTCCTAGTGGTTCCTTTATCTTAAGCTCTTTAATCAAATCTGGTTCACTACACAACACCAAATCCAGAATTTTCTTACCTCTTGTTAGGCTCAATTACAAGTTGCTCTGAGAAACCATCTCTTAGGCAATCTACATTTCCCCTCTCCTGGTTTCCAGTACTAATCTGATTTCCCCAGTCTACCTACATACTGAAAAACTGTAAAATTGCCTTTCTTATATGCCAATTGCAACTTCTGATGCAATTTGCACTCTACATTCTGGCTACTGTTTGAAGGCCTGTATATAACTCCCAACAGGGTATTTTTACCCTTTAGTTCCTCAGCTCTACCCATAATGATTCTACATCTTCTGATCCAGTCACCCCTTGCTAAGGACTGAATGTAATTCCTTACCAGAAGAGCTGCCCCACCCCCTCTGCCCACCTGCCTGGCTTTTCAATAAGATGTGTAACCTTAAATATTCAGCGCCCAGCTCAGATCCTCGCTCAGGCACATCTTCAAAAGGCCAACAATGCTGGGACCGCTACTCTTCATGGTGTATATCTAGGATTTGGATGAGGGAACTGAAGGCTTTGTGGCCAAGTTTGTCGATGATACGAAGATAGGTGGAGGTGTAGGTAGTGTAGAGAAAGCAGGGACTCTGCTGAAGAACTGGGACAGGTTGGGAGATTGGAATAAGATGTGGCAGATGGAATACAGCATAGCAAAGTGTGGAGTCATGCATTTTTGTAGTCGGAAAAATAGAGTATTTTCTAAATGGGGAGAGAATTGAGAAATTAAAGGTGCAAAGGGACTTGGGAGTGCCGGTGCAGGATTCCCAAAACGTTGCAAGTTGAACTGGTTGTAAGGTAGGCAAATGAAATGCTAGCATTTATGTCGAGAGAATTAGAATGCAAAAACAGGGATGTAATGCTGAGACTTTAAAAGGAACTGATCAGATCACATTTGTGAAGACTTTTGGACCCCATATCTGAGGAAGGATGTGCTAACATTAGAGAGGGTCCAGAAGAGGTTAAAAAGACTGATCCCAGGAATGATTGGGTTAACATAATGTGAGATTTTGAAAGCACTGGGCCTGTAGTCACTGGAGTTTAGAAAATGAGGGGGGGCCTCATTGAAACTTACCGAATAGTGAAAGGGCTGGATAGAGTGAATGTGGAGAGGATGTTTCTACAAGTGGGGGTGTCTAGGATCAGAGTGCCTAGGTCATTGCTTCAGAATAAAAGGAGAATAAAATCTCCTTTAGAAAGATGAGAGGAATTTCTTTAGTCAGAGTGTGGTGAATCTGGGAAATTCATTGCTACAGATTGCTGTGGAGGCCAAGTCAATGGATATTTTTAAGGCTGAAGTTAACAGATTCTTGCTTTGTAAGGGTGTCAGGGGTTATGGGGCGAAGGCAGGAGAATGGGGTTGTGAGGGAAAGATAGATCAGCCATGATTGAATGGCGGAGTAAACTTGATGGGCCAGATGGCCCAATTCTGCTCCCAGAATTCATGAAATTCCTGTGACTGACCTTCTTTGGGTCACCATGGTTTCATTTTGCCAAGTTCATTCGCTGTGTAAAAAAACATCAATTCCCAATAGTGTTGCATTCGATTACAATTATTCTGAATAAGCAGAAACACAGGCTTTGAATCAAATCACCCGATTACCATTAGGATTTTTCTTTTGAGATTGAACTGTTAGGGGAACTAAATTGGATCCACAAAATGGACGATGGTAATTCAGGATTAGTTACTCATGCTACTAATCTATCTGCATAGTTTTATCGTTAGATGTTATGGCACTAAACCACCAACCTCACGCAATTAAACATCCTCCGCAGAGCTCTTGGCTGAATTGGTTAAAATGCCCGTTTCCACATCATTAACATGCTTACTCTTCAATAGAGTGAGACCAATGTGAATGAGATTTAAAATGCAACTCACAGGACAAATTTCACAAAGTATCTTCAGCTGAATAATATATGGAAAAATACATTGAATATGCATGTATTTTTGGTTATCTTTTAAGTTAAAAAAAAATCAATGAAGAATTTGCAGAAAATCAATGTGTAATGTTGAGCTATCCAAATGCTGTTCATGAGAGGTTGGAATTTAACCTTATATTCCCATCTGTGCATATGACCGAGGTATTAGTTACAGCTGTTTTTGATTTGTAAGTTTATGATTTGTCTTTGAAGTATGCAAATTAATAATGGAGTAAAAATGTTGTTGAAAATCAGACTGAATCATTTGACCTGTAACAGAATGCAATATTACAGGGTTTATCTGTGAAATGTAGGATCCAGGGGTCGTTATCTGGACATCTCAGGATCACATAATTTAACAAGTGCATCCTTCAATATAGATTGTCCAGATGTGTCCGTAGGACAATGTGATTTATTGGCTCAAAGTGAGGAGATAGCTACCGTAAATATCAGAATGCAATCACACAGATAAATGGATTAACCTAAAATAGAAGCGGTAACTATTAGGAGAGATCAAAGGTCAGGTGTCATCTGGTGAGAGGGCTGATAGTCTGACCCACTATCAAAACGCTGATGTTCAATCAGAAATAGAAGCGGTCAAGAGATAGAATATAATTTAAGGAGAAAGTTGGCAAATAAATGCTGGTAGAGTGACGTGCTTAACATTTGCAGCGTGTTCTGCTTTAGGTCAGGTGTCCAGCATCTGCAGTATTTTGCTTTCTTCTTTAAAGAGATTCACATGAGCTACCAGTCTAAAATATCCCCTGGAGCAGAAGCTGATGAAAAACAGGTTCAGTAAAAAGGAAGTGTTTGACAGTATATGAAAAACTGGTGTTTTCAATTGTAAAAAGGGGAAATGGTAGTTAATATTATTACACCATATTTTCCTCAATTGAAAGACTATTACAGTATTTTGTTTTGCAGCAAAGCAATGCTTTTTAGCCATTGGGTATTCTAATATTTTGTCTGTATCTCAGCAACCATAATGTAAATATGCAGCTTCCTATAAAACAGGAATAATCAGTATTATATTTTGTATTTTCTGGTTTGAGGAATGAAATCAATGCAACTTGGAGGAATATGCAAAGGCAAATTAATTTATAACTAAACATAACCAGTGTAACAACCAGGTGTTAGCGTTGAGAATAGTTACTTATCCACATAGGGTATTTCAATCAAAGCAGGGTATAGTGTGTACGAATTAAACAAGGGAAATATCCGGCAGATGAAATGCCTCTATATCTTGAGCTTGAGAAATGCAATAATTTCTGCTTTTTTTGTCCAGCAGTTGCACTTAGAACTAAGAACTGAGATGTTGAACTGAGCCATCCAATTGATTGATTGAAAGATACAGCATGGAAACAGGCCCTTCGGCTAATCACGCCGACAATCGACCACCTGTTCACACTAGTTTTATGTTATCTCACTTTCGCACCCATTCCCTACACACTAGGGTGAATTTATAGAGGCCAATTAACTTACAAACCCGCACATCTTCGGGATGTGGGAGGAAACGGAGAGATTTCAGATTTAACCCACATGGCCACAGGGAGAATGTGCAAACCACACAGACAGCACCTGAAGTCAAGATCAAACCTGAGTCTTTGGCATTGTGAGGCAGCAGCTCTACCAGCTGCACCACTGTGTAGCCCAAGTTTTATTATTACAAGTTACGTCTGTGATATTTCCTAATCATTTAGATTTGTTAAGTTTGGTTTAGAGATATGGCGGGGGGAAAAAAGGTCCTTCGGCCCACTATCCTACCTACACACACTAGGAAAAAATTACTATTATATCAAGCCACTTAACTCACAAACCTGTTCATCTTTGGAGTGTTGGAGGAAACCGGAGATTCCAGCGAAAATCAACACAGGTCACGGGGAGAACGTACAAACATACAGACAGCACCCATAATCAGGATCGAACCTGGGTCCCTGGCGCTGTAAGGCAGCAACTCTACCACTGCAGCACCATGCCGCCCTATCAGTGATTAGTATTGTCAAGTAACAATTGCCATGAAAGTAGGGAAAATATTTTCACAAAGTATTAAGTGAAGAAGTGTAATTCATTTCTAGCATGAAGTCAGTTCCTAGGGTCACTGGGTAACTGGGAATAGTTTTAATGAACCATTGTCTAGTATGGAGAATTGTGAAGTCAAAGGTTTTTCAGAAAAGCTGAGTTTTTTTTGTAATGCCTGAATGACTTGCATTGGGTGAGCTTAATGGTACAGCTGATCGTGGGCACTCTGGAGGGTACATAGAAAGGATGAGCAATTGGTGTTCAGCTAAGAGTCAAGTCAAGTGTGTCCCAAATGTGAAATTATGAAATTCATACTTGCAACAGCATAATGGGCCTATAAACTTTGTGATGTGGTTGTTGGAAAGAAGCCATTCTTGTACCTGGTGGTCACGGTTTTCATACTCCTACACCTTCTTCCTGATGGTAGAAGTGAAATGAGAGAGTGGCCAGGCTGATGTGAGTCTTTGATGATATTGGCTCCTTTGAGGCAGCGTTTCCTATAAATCCCTTTGATTTCAGGAGTTGAGGGTAGGTGCAGAAGAGAGAATATGTAGAACCCAATCAAGATTCAAATTCACTCTCTTTCTTCCTGTTCATTGGGAAGTGTAATTTGATATCATTAGGATTAAGATATTCACAAGTTGGCAAATTGCTGATGGAAGCTCAGGTCTTATTCAACAAGCTGGTAGATGATTTAATAACCACATCCCTGAACCATGCAGATCCAGACCCCAGCATGATACTGGTTGACCAGTTAATTTGACCCATTGAAGGAAACAGCAAGAATGGATATATTTCTCTGGGCTGATATTTTTCTTGTTCGTTTCCAGCCTAGTCTATGAGCCAGTGTTCTAAGTCTGGATATTTAGTTGATCACCTTTTTGTTTTCTATTTGTGTTGTCCCAGCAGTAAACTATAAACTTTTTTTCTGCACTAAACATTTATTAAGAAAACAAAGTACACGTACAAACAAGATATACAAGTCACACAGCAGCTGTCAGCATCACATTAGATCATCCTAAAGTTCTGTCGCAGAAGCATCACATTCACCCAAGCAAGCTCATCATATTTAATCCTACTTAATATTAATATATAATCACCCATTATGTTAAACCAGACACTTGTACGCCACTTGAAGAACTTTTGTCATTGACAAAACTATAACTTTAGAAGACACTAATGCCCCTGTCCCACTTAGGAAACCTGAACGGAAACCTCTGGAGACTTTGCGCCCCACCCAAGGCTTCCGTGTGGTTCCCGGAGGGTTTTGTCAGTCTCCCTAATGGTCGAAAGTGATTTCCGTTTTAAAAATCGGTAATTTTTTAGTTGAAGCCCGTTGCGATGCTAGTTGAAGGTGGTTGCCGGAGGACAAAAACATCTGGGAACCGCACGGAAACCTTGGGTGGGGCACAAAGTCTCCAGAGGTTTCTGTTCAGGTTTCCTAAGTGTGACAGGGGCATATGTCTTTGTTTTACAATCTGGCAACTGAAGTCTCTAGGCCTAGATAAGTTGTTCTTTTCTGTATTGGAAAATAATGTGCACTCTGCAGTCGGCAGCATAACTTGGCTTGAAGACTTGGAATCATAATGATGAATTTTTACAGTGGTCATATACACTACTGAATAAAACAAAAGCTGACCAATGATCAGTTTAATTTTCAATCAAATCAGTATTAAATCAAGCCTGACATTAAGTGAAGCTGCAAAAGATAGATGAAAGTGAAGACTTTATGATCCTGGAAAAGAATAAATTTGTGTGGCAATGTTCAATGAGTCAGTGAATGGACAAATGAGAGTGGGACAAATATTCACCAATGGTTCATTTGTTGCGTTCCAACTGTTCTGTTGTAACAATTCGCTGCTATCTGCTGGTTTATCCAATATCCAAAATATCACTTGATTTGGAACCTTTTCTCCAGAGATGCTGTCTGACTAACTGTTACTCCAGTTTTTTGTGCCCATCTTTGGTTTAAACCAGCGTCTGCAGTTCCTTCCTACACATATCATTTGAGTGTCGGGTGACTTCTGTTGATGTTTTTAACTGAAGGTTAAAAATCAACCAGGTTTATTTCTAACAGTGAGTGTGAGTTTTGGCCTGCTGATCCTGCCCAACCGCTTCATTACAAAACCTATGGCAGTTGGCATGTTTCCCCTTGGATCTCGCTAACTCTGCAAAAAGTGCCCTGGCAAAATCAACATTGGCCACAGATGAAGGTTGCTCGTTCCAGTATAGCTATACACCAGAATTGGAACAAGCTTCTAATTAAGGGAAAAAAAGTAACACAAAAAGCTGCACATTTATATCACTGGCAATACATTTTTACATTCTAAATAACTATCATTGGATACCAACCAAGATGCCCCATCTAAGCTAGTCCTATTTGTAGTGTTTCTTATCCATGTATCTGTCCAAGTATCTTTTAAATGCTGTTATAGCGTCAACTATCTCCTCTGGAAGCCTGTTCCGTATAGCCACCATCTTCCCTGCCTGAACAAGTTACCTCTCAGGTTCCTACTAAATCTTGTCCTTCTCACCTTAAACCTGCCTTCTGGTTCTTGATTCCTAATCCCTGGGTAAAAGACTCTGTGCGTTCATCTGATCTATTCCCCTAATTATTTTATACAAGATCATCCATCAGCCTCCTGCATGCCAAGGAAAAAGTCCTGCCCAACATCTCCCTTTAGGTTAGGCCCTCGAGTCTTAGCAGTATAATAAAAGGAAAAATTATATAAATATTATTTATGTTATTTAACACAACTCGTAAATACTTTCAGAGTTCAAAGAGGAAAAAAGATTCTAACAGGAGAATGAGGTGACTGTGGCTGACAAGGGAAGTCAAAGACAGTATCTAAACCTAAAGGAGTAGCCATATAACATTACAAAGATTAGTAAGAAGCCGAAAGATTGCGAAGCTTTAAAAAAAACATTTCACCCACAACTAGGTGCAGCCATGTTGCAATAAGAACAGAGTCAGGGTATCTAACACTTTTAAGACTTAATGCACCAGAGTGTATTAAGTGTGCTATCAGAGTGTATTCAGAGTGTAATATCAATTCAGAATAGAGAAAGCTTCAAGTGCTATGGAGATTAATCTTTTTAATGAATGCAGATTCCCATATAATATTGCAGCATTGCAGTTTCATTGCAGTTCTAAACATTAAGTTTAATTCATCTCACTTCAGGAGCTGTGATGTGGTAGATATACTCAGAAGGTCTTTGTGGAGTTAGCTTAACATTGAGAATCTTTAGTTATTGGGGAGTGTGGGTGGTCAGCGAGTGTTTTATGTCCTACAAGTGGGAGCAGAAAGAAATGATTTTGCTGAACCATCGGCAAGCCAAGCCTGAGGTCAAAGTTTAACCCGATGAATCTATTAATTGGCACCAGATGTGGAAATCATTCTTCCATTGACTACAAACCCACTGGATGTAATGGGATATAATCATCAAGCTTCATCAGAAATCTCACAAGTAACATGAGAAATGGTTAAAACAATAAATATGATTTATTTTCCACATGCCATTTTGTTTCCTCTGCTGTGGGTGTGGACTATTTCCCAGGGTGTGGTTTCATGATATCAGTCATACTCTCCTAATTCACTCAAGTAATCCTTTACAGGGCTGGTCTCATTATCCATGCTTTCAATTACTAGTCTGTGGGTTGGGAAAGAGCTGTATTGGTGCCTCAGTCCATGCTTCCTCTGATCACATTTTGTCAACCTAAAGCATACACTCATGGAGCAACCTTCTTGTTCATGCCTACACACCTTTCAAACCCTTATTCAATATCCACAGCCAAAATGCCATTATTTGACCAATTTGGAAGCATTTGTTATCTGCTGTCACAGATGACTCCTGTCTGTTTACAAATGCAGAACTAAGAACTGGATTTGATTTAAGGCATTATCAATGGGTTTCCTTTGATTGTCTTACAATTTCAGAGACAACATTTCTGTACCTTGGTCAATTAAGGTCACAATCAAGGGGCGGCAGGGTGGTGCAGCAGTAGCGTTTCTGCCTTAATAGCACTTCCAGCGCCAGAGACGCAGGTTCGATTCTGTCTACGGGTGCTGTCAGTACAGAGTTTGTACGCTCTCCCCATGACCGCGTGAGTTTTCTCTGAAATCTTCAATTTTCTCCCACACTCCAATGATGTACAGATTTGTAGGTTAATTGGCTTGGTTTAAATGTAAATTGTCCGCAGTGTATGTAGGATAGTGTTAATTTGCGGGGATTGCTGGTCGGTGTGGACTAGATGGGCCGAAGGGCCTGTTTCCATGCTGTATCTCTAAACTAAAGAGTCTGAAGGAGGGTCCCAATCTGAAACATGACCTATTTATGTAATCCAGAGATACTGCCTGACCTGCTGAGTTACTCCAGCACTTTATTTTCTACACAAGATTCCAGCATTTGCAGTTTCTTGTGTCTCACAAAGATATGTTGGCCTGTTATGTACTCGAGCCGGCAAATGGGTCATCCCTCAGTTTTTCTGAATACATGTCAGATTAGTAACAAATAATAGTGAGATTAAATGAGAACCTACCAGTTTGAAGTTTGATCTTTATTTTATGAGGAGTTACGATGAGGGACTACGTGAAGAACCCCGTACAGCCATTCGTGCGTCAATCTTCAAAGCAACGGTGTGAAATCACAGCTAATAGTGACTGAAGTATAATAGTAAGAACAAAAGACTAGAACTACCACATTATATTTATGAGGGTTGGGAGCGGAGGGCATAAAATAAAGATCAAACTTCAAACTGGTAAGTTCTCGTTTAATCTTACTATTTTACTTCGGAGTCACGTGAGTGACTACGTGAAGACTTCAAAGCTCTGTGATTTCATG